>CM067067.1:17742238-18042238 GCA_033980235.1 Diadema setosum
AATTTTAGACAACTGTTGACTTCCAAATTTCTAAGCAGTGGCCCAAGCAAGTCCCCTGAGGTTCATATTAAATGTTTTGCTGCATTTTGGGAGGTCTGTAAAAGGTATCCCCTACCTTAAATGTTATGTTCTGTGGAAGAAGAAATTGAAATAAAATTGAATTTAACTGAATTGAGAAAAAAAGAAGAGGAAAGAATAGCAGCATACAAATATCTCCCCAATCACTGGCTGACTGCAGTTGTCACAAGGCCAGCCAAATCAGCACACAAAACAGATTTATATTTTCTTTCCCTGATGGCGAGACAGCCTCTTGCCCTCCAATGAAGTCAATGCCGATCTTTACCTTCTTCAGGATGATGTCGATGTAGCCAGCGATCAGGGCTCCAATGGCCTCCCCTTCAGTGGTCTGCATGGAGTAGTAGGCATCTGAGTGGTCACCAAAGTCCAGCGTGAAGCTCTTTGGGGAGGCGGCCCAGCGACGCACAGTGGTCAGTGGCCATGTTTTCAAGATCTGTTACAAAACATGAAATCACGGAATTCACAAATTTCTGATGGCAATAACACTAATCATCATTGTAATCATGATCATGGCAATGATTAATAATCATAATTATCATCATGAAACATATGTTAACCCTTTGAACCCGAAAGGCCGGAAAACCGGCCGCGCGCAGAACGTGCAAATACCCTAAAGGCCGGTATACCGGCCAGAAATCATGTGACTTTGATAACTTGAGTTTTAACTGTCAGGTGACCCCCTAAATAGGACGCCATCTCACTACAACGATGCGGAGAGATTATTCGGTCTATACTTTCGTTGATTACGGTTTGGATTTGCAAGTTTTGAGCTATAAAAATGGCAAAAAGATGCTATTCTGCAGAGGAGGCTCGTGCGATAATCTTAGGTGAATCATCTGGTGATTATGAGGAAGCTATTGACAAGTCATATTATAGTCAAAGCAGTGATTTTGAAGATGAAACGGACACAGATGATGAGCTAGATGCTGCACAAGGTGATGTACAATCTTAGCCGGGTACCAGCGGGGGAAATAGCAGCTGGGATGCCGTTAGAGCTGGAGCTGGAGGTGATCATGTTGGTGATCGTCGAAGTCAAGGGGGCGTGGGACAGTCAGGGAGTGAGGTTATTGTTTTCATAGCTAACATTACTAATGCTGATTATCATTATGATTATAATCATTATTGTCATACTGAGCTATTGCAGCTCAAATAAAATTGGAGTAATCATAACCACACTTCACAGACCTGTGGTTATTTGTTTTTGTTGTATTTTTGGTATGTATTACCAATGTATTCAGTCATTTAGCAAAATATGCTCAATATGTGCAAATAATGCAGGGTGAGGGTCACGACCATCTCAAATAATGCGGGGTTCAAAGGGTTAAAGGACAAGTTCACCTTCATATACATAAGGATTGAGAGAATGCAACAATATTAGTAGAACACATCAGTGAAAGTTTGAGGAAAAATGGACAATCGATGCAAAAGTTATGAATTTTTAAAATTTCTGTGTTGGAACCGCTGGATGAGGAGACTACTACAGCTTGTGAGTCATATGCGTACAACAGTATAAAGAAAATGTAAAAGAAAATTCAACATATTTTCACTTTTTTCGCATAATAAAAGAGCACTTGACTTGCCTCTTTCTAAAGGCAGGGGGAATAATATTACCCATAACATTTGTCGGTAACGAGTCAGGGGAATGTGTACTTTTTTCAAAAGATGGAATTTTGTGAAATTCTCTTTATATTTTCCTTATGTTGTTGTACGCATGTGACATCTAAGTTATTCATACACTGCAGTAGTCTTCTCATCCAGCGGTTACTGCACAAAAACTTCAAAAATTCATAACTTTTGAACGGATTGTCTGATTTTCCTCAAACTTTCACTGATGTGTTCTACTAATATTACTACATTCTCTCAATCCTTATGTTTATGAAGGTGAACTTAACCGTTAACGACTAAATGATCACTGTGTTTACACAAAATAAACTGAAATGTCAGGAGAGGTCGTACGATACATTGTATATTTGCAAATCTCCCAGATTTATCTCAGAGACCACACTATGCAGACATATGCTCCATTGTCTTTCCTTCAGTCAGTTACTTTGAATATTATCACATTTTCAATTGTTTCTTGAATTACGCTAATCATACATATTTACTGATCAATCTAAATACAAAGTAAAATGCTTTAAAAAATATCCAATGTGAAGTGGGTTGTTTTTTTTTTTGGGGGGGGGGGAAGAATTATAAAGGCTACTGCAAATGTACATGTATTTTGTAGATAAATTCCTCAGCACATTCTTCACATAAAATGTATTATACAACTTCCAAGAATGTTCTTTTATCTGATTGGTTCAGTTTAGACCACATGGCATTCAGCGGACTGCACAAGAGCACCCAATTGCATTAGAGTGCAGGAACGACAATATACCAAATGCTTACTGCACTGCGGCGAGTGCAGTATAGTACACTTTAAAGGACAAGTTCACCTTCATTAACATAAGGATTAAGAGAATGCAGCAATATTAGTAGAACACATCAGTGAAAGTTTGAGGAAAATTGGACAGTCGATGCAAAAGTTATGAATTTTTAAAACTTTTGTGTTGGAACCACTGGATGAGGAGACTACTAAGGCTCGTGATGTCATATGAGTACAACAGTATAAAGAAAATGTAAAAGAAAATTCAACATATTTTCACTTTTTCGCATAATAAAAGAGCACTTGACTTGCCTCTTTCTGAAGGCAATAGGAATAATATTACCCATAACATATGTCAGTAACGAGTCAAGAGAATGTGTACTTTTTTCAAAAGATGAAATTTTGTGAAATTCTCCTTATATTTTCCTTATATTTGTTGTATGCATGTGACATCATACACTGCAGTAGTCTTCTCATCCAGTGGTGACTGCACAAAAACTTCAAAAATTCATAACTTTTGAACGGATTGTCCGATTTTCCTCAAACTTTCAATGACGCATTCCACTAATATTGCTACATTCTCTCAATCCTTATGTTAATGAAGGTGAACTTGTCCTTTAAATACTATTCAACTGTACACATATTATTTGATTGATTTTTGAGGAGTTACATGTACATGTATAGAGCTCAGTTTGGTCGGGGAAGTTGTATAAAACAAACAATGCATATTTGCTTTTGCATTCATGGGCTAAAATACTGCCCTCTGTGCTAGACTCGCCACCTTGATACACCGCATGTGGTCCACAGGACCTCGCGCGGTGTATATCCAGGGGCTTTTCTCGCACATCATGCATATTTGGCCCTGTACGCACTCAGTAACATGCATTTTCTGTATACTAACTACATTCAACATTAGTTTATACGAAAGAGAAAATAGATCCCTATAAGACAACTGCACTGAATGCTAATTTTTGGTGTCCATACAGGCAAATACTATAAAATACTACATACTAGGGATAGGACAACAGAAGTCTACTAACCTCCTTGGTTCTTTCATCCACACGAACCACACTCTCCCTGTTAATGCCGAGAAGACGAGGCACAAGCTTGTTCTTGCCTTTCATTTTTTCCTGGCAGGGGAGGAAATATAGACAGATTATTCCAGTTTCCTATCTGCAGCAGTCTACACACAAAGAAGGTGCTGTAAAAACCCAGAAACATCTGCGGCTTGAAACTTTCACGAATTGGAGCTAGCATTTGATGTAATATGTAGATACATTTTCCCAAGCATTTTTACTTTCGCATATCTTGGCTCATTGCGAAAGTTTCATGGACGCAAAAATTTCTGGTTTTACAGTACACATTTGTTTTTTGTGGTGAACAACCACTAACATATTCATATGCTATGAGACCTGAAATGGGACCATATTTCAGAAAACTAATGATTCATTGTAAAAGTTTTCAGCACAACAATACAGTAGAAATGTACTATGTCAATACAAATGTATAAAGATTTATTTGTATTATCATTATTGCATTATTTTATCAATACCATCATGAGGGATAGACTTCTTCATCATAATCATAATTATAATCATTATCATAATGATTACTATTATCATCATCATCTTCATCATTCATTATAATCATGGCCATCCCATCATCTTGCTACAAAAGTAGAGGGAAGCTTGCTACAAACTAGTTGGGCATAAGAGACAAAAGTAAAGCTGAAAGACAAAGTGGAAAATTTCTGGACAGCAATACAAACCTTTGCAACTGATTGACAAATTGCCTTACTTCAACGTAAATAAGCACTGAATTGATCAGTGTTTTAGTAGTAGCCATGATAAAAAAAAAATCACGGGCGTACATACTTTTTATCATGGCTACTACTAAAACACTGGTCAATTCAGTGCTTATTTACGTTGAAGTAGGGCAATTTGTCAATCAGTTGCAATGAAAACATCTCAACGGAAGAATTTCATGAATTTGAATAAGAACCTTCACGAGGAAGAAGGTAATGCCGTAGGTCTTGAGGGATCGGCAGTGCTGTGTGTACTTCACTTTGGCGTCCAACTCGCTCATCCCGATCATGTTCCTGTGTTCCTGTGCACGACAGAAAGACGTAAAAAAACAACAACAGGAAAGTCACACAAGATGTCAAGATCCAGACACACATTCTGATGCTGGGCATGAAGATTCATGTGGTTTTATCTGCAACTTTTTTTACTTCAGCATAACTTGTAATTCAACTGACCTACAGATTAGTGTTGTCTGCAATCATGAATTTATCGTATACGGAAGAAAACTGGAGAGATAAAATGAGGGGAACAAGTTTCTTTTTCGACATACTCACAGGCAACAGAGCAACAATTTGGGAGGCACCATGTTTGAAATGATGTGCCCGACACCGACAGGCAACATTTTTACAGTCAGAGACCAAGCTCTGGCAATTTGAAGAGCAAGTGTCATATCTCAACAGCAAGCACAGGCAGATCTCGCTATTATTTTCGAGCTTTGCTCACTCGGCAAACTGCTCTCCCACGCCCATTCTAAAATGGACACAAAGAGAAAGAGGACCAACTGCCAGCAGGGAACTGCTTTATATATGGAGAGCAGAGGTAACCTCTAATCTAGCTGTGGAAAAAAAAAAAAAGGAGGTGACAGGATAGTGAATAGGTGGGTTATACAGTCCAAAAGGGAAGGAAAAAAAAGAGGGATAAGTTACAACAGACAAGGGGACTGGTAAGCTACTGTTAAAAGTACACATGTAACAAAATCGAAACTTAAGATTTTCATATACATTACTGGAGACGATGCGGCAAAAAAACAACAAAAAACAACTATGAATGCTTGCCAAAAAGCATCAATCATTGGGCACAGGTTGTTCGTCTACTTGTATTATGTTGTTTCATTTTCCTCCTTTTTGGAAGAAAAAAATGATGACATGTGAGAGGTAATACTGGAGTCATGAGATGACACGAGAGATATCTCCTTGGCTATAATATTCTTGCTGCTCTTTTTCCATTATCAGGTACATCACGACCTGTAATTTACGGAGTGGACTTTTGATGGCAGGTGGCCAACAACAGAGTATGGATGTCACTTCGAGTATAATTGTATAGCCTCTCTGTATGGCAGCATGACAGATGAGACATTAAACTCAATGTGTGGGACTGAACTTAAACTGGCAAATCTCAGCGCGGAGAGATTACCAGTACAAGATTATAATCTCCGCTGCTCTCACAAAGTCCAATGTTCAGAATATTATTTGTTCTAATTTGCCAATCAAACGCCCGGGTCGTCCAGCGAGAGACCCGAGCAGGGTAGCTTTCCCAGCGTATGCTCAAGTCGTATCATACATTTTCTCCTTTTACACAGAGATGGGGCAGAGACAATTTGATCAGCAAGAACAAGAAATCATCTTGCCAAGTTGATGGCAAGATCTAGAAATGGTCTGCGACAACATAACATGTACACACATAAGTTCATTCCTATTACCTTATCACTGAAATGACACCCTAAGCAAACACAACCCATGAACTTGCATGAAAAGTAATGAATACAAATGCTTGATTTTTTTGAGGTCTGAATACACACAATAAAGACAATATCAAACTAGAAATGTCGCTATGGCGACTGGTATGCCTCCGCCATAATGCATGATTCTCCTAATAGGTCTAAACAACACATGTGGACAATGTGTGATTACATTTTCACATAATTGGCAAAATATTAAAATGACAAGTTTGTCACAAATGTGTTGAATGTTCATCTGCCTTGTCCTGGTTTAATTGGATGAATAGGAGAGCATGTATTTGGGATTTAAGGACTTTAACTTGACTTTGACCCATTCATACATTTATGCATTGAGTAATTTTCAAGGTATGGAGAAAAAGTGCAATTTCTGTATTGAATAGTAAATTGTTACCATTTTCATCTGGCCTTTGACCCTGAAATTTATAAGATAATCACTGTCAGGCAGAACATGCATACATATAAAGTAAGTTTCAAGATAAGTTGAGCCACTTGCGAAATATGGAGGAAAAACTTAGTTCAGCACTTTCACTTGATCTTTGACCTTTTGACCTTTGAGGCAAAAACAAAAGAAAAAAAAACCTTTCCAGAGAATTTCTATTAGATTATACATGCATACACCAAGTGTAAAAAAAAAAAAAGAATCCTGCTGGCATTGCATAAACATGAGGGAAATAGTAAAATTTTGAAGTGTTGCCCTTGACCTTTGACCCCTGACCTTTGACCCCATGAACCTGTAATTCTCTAGATAATTACTGCCAGTCAGTACATGTATACCATACTATGTTCTATGAAGATAACTTGAACAATTTCCAAGGTACAGAGAAAAAAGGTGAAGTTTTAATATATTTACTTGACCCTTTGACCTTTGACCTTTGACCTCATGACTCAAACTTTCCCCAGAGAATTTTAATTGGGTAATACATGTATACACTAAGTTTCAAGAAAACACCTTCAGGCATTGCATAGATATGGTGGAAATAGTGAAATGCTATGTATTTGACCTTGACCTTTTGACCTTTGACCTTGAGCATGTGCACCCAAAAGTTGATAGGCACAACTTCACCCCCTAATACACATACATGCCAAGTTTCATTAGGATACCTCAAAAGGTTTTGATAGTTACCCTGTCCACAAAATTCATTACGGACGGACAGAAGGACGGACGGACAGACGGACGGACAACCCGAAAACATAAAGCCTCCGGCACCACTTCGTGGCGGAGGCATAAAAATATATAACATGTTAAGAGAATGAAATTACATGCAAAAAAAAAAAATGAAGTTAGCATTGCACTTCTCTCAGCCTTTAATATCACTCAACATAGGGCAAGTTAGGTAGAAATATCCAATAAGGTTCTACTTTCTGACAATTGCATTAAAACCTTGTTAGAATTGGCTCTACTTTGTGTCTGTGTGTCTTTTTCATAATGTCTATTACCTACCTTGTTAATATAGTCCTATAAATCAATTGAATAGTTTTTCATGAGGCAGTGAACAAAAAAAAAGAAAAAAAATCATTTTTCAATTGAACTTTTTGTTGTTCATAGACAATTCTTCCCTGATGCCAAGATTTTCAACAGTCTCTTAATTGCCAAGTTCATAGCTAATTATCAAATCGACAACACTTGTTAGAAGATTGAAGATCCTGGTTTTGGTTGTTGATTTTGTTTGTTTTTCTTTTCTTGAATTGGCGAACTCCTAAAATTTCTTTCTGATTTTGTGTAGATCTAATGGATAAATCAGCTCAGTCAAAATCTTTTTCTTTTTTTTTAAGGAAAAAAAAAACATGCAGTAAAATTCAAAAATTAGTAAATGATGACATGATGAGTTTTATGGCAAAATTCCCCTGAGTACAATGTACTTGATGGGTGCAATGATCATAAAGACAGACTCACATTTAAAACTCACCAGAAAACCTCAAACAGTCTACAAGAACAATTAGACACAGTAACTTGTCGTCAGTGATCCTAGTGAATAGGAGAGAGTTTAGAAAGTCAGAAAGAGTGAGGGCAGCAGCATGGAAAGAAGAAGAGAGGGGAGGAAAAACTGTTCCCTTACCAAAAATATCCTCTTCTCGACACCTTTATTTTTCACGTACTCCCTGGGGACCATGTCCTTCAACCTGAAAAGCAAGAGAGACAGATGAAAAAATGACTCCCTAAATCAAATTGAAGATCAAAGTGGAAAAGGTAAGTACTTTACATGCTGAAATATTTGCAGTGGATTAATTTTCATGAATAGCCTCTTGAACTAAAAAAATAATAGCCCGCAATAAATGTTGATGAATATGAGGACAAAAGATTGCCTCGTACACACTGTCCTACACCAGCACACGAGCGTTGCTAGTGACTACTAGTAGCAGAGCCCAGATGCCTCGATGCCTTTCCCGCCCCATGCTCAAATGCTTGATGATACTAGTAGGCCCAATTTCTGATAAGAGAAATTTGTTCTCACTTCAAGCAATGTTTTATACAAAACAGTCTGTTTGAGAGGTATCACTTTCTTCCGAACTTTGTGTTTTGTCATTTTTTGGTCAATTATAATGATAATGAGAATACCACAAAGCCTTAAATTAACTACTCACAAGAATTTCACAATCAACTGCCATTCACGAAAACTGTGCATGAAAATATATCAAGATGTACAGTAACCACTCACAGTGCAGCAAGCTCATTTCCTCTTTTTACTGCTTTCTTTCCAATGAAAGCAAAATAGAAGATATGAAGACAAAACAAATACGTATCCGAGAAAGCATACAAGTAAAGGACACGACCCCACGCTAATTTCCTCTCCGTGTTTGTGTAATTTCCATAGCCTGATCAAACAGAAAAAGTATTTACATACGTAAATAGAGTGAACAGCGAGTATCAATTAAGGATGGCTTTAATAGCCACTATTTGTTTCAATATATTTTGTCTAGCCTAGTATGAGGAAACGGATATCATACATAAAGGAACTGTCGAATGCATATGGATGGTTGGGGGGGGGTGGTAACAATAAAACCGCAAGAAACAGAAAATCTATTTTGCTTCCATTCCATTCGAGAAGTGACATGTGATACATCACTGCCATAACAGGATTCCTCCACAACTTCTAAATCTATATAGTCTGGTGCATGTTTTGCGGTACTAGATTATGATGCATACATCTCTCTGTCCCTGCCATTTTAGTTTTTCAGAAGCTGGGATCAACAGGACCTGAATGCCAGAACAACTTTGCAAGGCATTTTTCTCACAATTTACTGTCGTAAGATTTTGAAATATTGATGTTTCCAGTAGTAACACAGGTTAGTTTCGAAGAAACCCTTCATGAAATGCACTATTGAACGATGATTCATTCAATCTAAGCCGGTACATCTCTATGGATTGGAACAATGTGCATCACTCGATTTCACTCACAAACAAGTTCGACTTAAATCATTCTTGCACTTCTACCTATCTCTCTCTCACTCTCTCTTGCTCTGTCCTTCATTTATCTTCTCTTACCGATGTATCTTCAGAAAGCAATCTGTTCTGTGGCAAGGACTTCCTAATGCAATGCCACTTAACGTTTGAATTGACACTGACAACCAGACTAAAAGCAAGGAAGCAGACATGATAGAACTGTCATTACAGGCAATCGTTGTAGAAGTATCGCATCACAATTTGTTTGATGTGGCCACAAATAATGCAATAAATGCTTGAAAGCACACAAGCCACCACAGGGACGGACAGCTTGAAATACCCTTCGAAGGACTACCATGCAATGACGATAAAGTGCCCTGCCTGTGGGCGCAGCCGCTGCAACAAGGGGAATCCAACTGGGGTGCTCATGATTTTATAGTCCAGGGGTTGTATCTACTGATCCACAATAGCTCATTCCCACGACATAAGAAAGTCATGGCATTTTAAAGCTTCACATGTTTTCACTGAACAGCAATATTGGTTGGAGCCAACTACTTGAGAGTGATGACGTCATTACCCGTGAAGTTCATCATTGCTTTAATATCATTAACATACTTTGTATAACAACAAATTGGCAGAGCAAATATAACTCTGTAATTCTAATCAATGTTTCGCAAAACAGACATTAATTATTCTGTCAATCATGTAACTTTCTTCTCTTATGTCCAAATATGTTACGTAGATTAAACTCTATTCCTTAAAGGTAGGGAATCCCATTTGCATGCCTTAAATGAAGAGTTGTATAAATACAGTGGTATGTTGAAGAGAGTATCATTTTAGAAACTCCCATAAAGTATTGAAAGTGGAAGGTAACATTTAGTACATTTTTATTGACCGTTAGATTTTGAATTGAATTTTTTTCAGGGCTCACCGTAATTTCCAGTACATTACTAGGCTACCTTTGCAGACCCATGCACTGCATGTGTGTCCATCATGTATATTTTGTGAAGAAAGTTCATCAAAACTTACAAACATTTCTATATACATTCTTGCCACACACTCTATATGTTATTACATCAGCTCTTATACTTTTAGATTTGTGTTTATAGATGAAAAAATACAGAGGACTGCAACAAAAAGGCTGAAGTGTGGCTGACACACAGAACTACTGAGTAGTTGAGTTTTGTGCATTATTCAAATTGTAGATAACTGTTGACTTCCAAATTTCTCAGCAGTGGCCTAAACAAGCCCCTGAGGTTCATATTTAATGTTTTGCTGCATTTTGGGAGGTCTGTAAAAGGTATCCCCTACCTTTAAAGTTGACTTGCATATGGGGAAAATTCAACAGGGACAAGTTATGATTTAGTGATTTAAGACACTCTTCCTCCCTCAACCCACTCTCATCCCCCCCCCCCCCCAGCCAAAAAAAGAAGGAAGAACAGATTATAATGAAATATGAGGCCAATAAAACTTATGATGCCACTATTTGTAGCTGGTGTCATGACAAAGACATAATTCCAACTTGCATCAAATGTGTGTGCCAGAAATTCAATTCACTGATAACAAATTGTCTCATTTTCATTCATTTCCTAGGCTCATACTTTTGGAAACAAAAATGGTCATCACACGTTTTTCCACTTTTATTGGGGGGGGGGGTGGGCATGGGGAGGGAGTTTTGTTGTTTTTGTCTTTGTTCTTTTTGCAATTTGTGCTTCACACGCACATTTCTTGACAGAACCTTGAATCAATGAATGTTGCTTTCGTCCTCAATAAATGGCTGCCCTCTCGTACTCACTCCAGGAATCCTGGCTTGTGCTTGCTCTCGTTGTAGTCCCCGTACTGGATCTGGCACTGCGTTCCGGCTAGCACAACGGCCTCGTCATACGAACACGGGTGAGTCCCATTCAAGATGGCATCTCGGGACTGAATGCATTCAAGGAAAACAAACAACAAGAGGCAAAGAGAGAAGAAAGAGGGGTGGGGGAGGAAATAAGAAAACAGTCAAATTTCATCTTTTTATGTTTGTGTTACAACTGCCAATTTTGAACTCAAATATCAAAAAGGACTTGCAATAATGTGTTTCACATCTGTTGAACTCTTTGCCAGCACAGAATGTTGCAGACTGCATGTAACTCCAAGAAGCTAAACATGAAGCACTGTATAACATTCACAATATATTTTGGTACAACCTTACCACCAAACCCTAACGAACAAAATAAGTCCCATTTCATTCCATTTCTGAGAAATCTGCATCTATTTAAAAACAGAAATTCAAACAGCGATGTTCTGATCCTCATTTTGCATTTTCACACATTGGCACATTGGAAATGAAAGTGCAGTGTGACATCTCGTGTGGTTTAAAACTGGCGGGTAAGATTTCATAAAACTTGCAAAGTGATATGATGATATAGAAACCTAATACAAGTTTTGATTTAACCTTTTGTGGTATATTAGGCTACTAAATAATCCAAGGATGTAACAAATCTCTTCCACTTCCTTTTCTAACACTTTGTGTTAGGGGAAAAACAGTTGACGTACAGCATGCACTGTTTCTTTGAAAATCACAATATGAACACAGTCTCCTGGTGCTCAGAATCTTGAACATTTATTTTTGTCACTCTCAGTAAAATCATTTACATCTAATAATTGCAGAAGAGAGGGAAGTTCAAGATTTGTGCTGGTATTTCCAAGACAACAATCTACTGCACAATGTATCTTGCGTATTTTAACCATTGGAAGAGACTCGCTGCATAGGATTTGGGGTAAAATTCATGAGCATACATGCACTCTGCACACTTTTGTTCACTCTGCCATAAAACAGTAACCCTGAGCAAATGGGATTTGCATACATGTATCCACGTCCACGAGCATTAATAGAAGCTTCGTCTTGTTTTGTGTCTGTTTCTCCTGAGAAGATGGCAAACTCAAATGAGCAAAAATCAGAGTGCAGTCACATCAACACTCACTCTTTGTCAGTCACCTTGGCCAACAAACACTGCGTCTTCTTCAGTGTCTCCCTATCTAGCCTATAATCTACATGTATGCAGAGGATGCAGCTTTTGTCTTTGCTGTTACGCGAAACGTCTGATGCGGCAAGACTATTGTCTTGCAAAGCGATACGTTTGGGATGTGGCCAGACTATGAACAGTGGAAGCATCCACCGTCTATATCCACTCGTCTTGCTTTAGTCGTTGTTTTCTTACTATCGACTTAGGAATCTGTGTCAATTTCTTGTACATCAATTAAAGCAAGACGAGTGGATATAGGTGGTGGATGCTTCGCGCGCATCCACTGTTCTTAGTCTCGCAGCACCAGACGTATCGCTTAATAGCAAAGACAATAGTCTCGCTGCATCAGACGCTTTGCGTGACAGTAAAAACCATAGCTGCATCCTCCGCCCAGATTATAGGCTACCCCACATCTAATATATGACAGGTATTCTTGTGAGACAAGATAGCAACTTAAGCAACTTTTCTCAAGGCCAGCAAAGTAATAACCCAATCAGTTTCTTACCAAGAACCTAGCTTCATTAATCACATCTTTCTTCTTTTTTTTTAAACTTCATGAACTCTCTAAATGCAGTACAAACACAGCAGTTTATACTACATACTGAATTGTAAAAATCTTGACTTCATATATCAGATCACCAAAATGCAAACAGAGAAAACAAGCTATGGAGAGTGTGTGAGAAGTGTAATTTCAATTTTCTGCATTGGCAAAAAAACAACAAAACAACAAAAAACTAGATATATCGCTACGGCGACTGATATGCCTCCGCCATCATGCATGGTTCTCCTATTAGGTCTATAGTACAATGTCTTGACAATGTGTGATGACAGTTTCACACAATTGGCAAAATATTAAAATGACAGGTTTGCCACAAATGTGCTGAATGTTCACTTTCCTAGAACTAGGTTCAATTGGATGAATTATTCAAATGTCAGAGTGCAGGTATTTGGGGAACTAATGATTTCTACTTGACTTTTGACCCTTTTATAAGTTTATGCTTTGAGTAATTTTCAAGGTATTGAGAAAAAGTATAATTTCAGTATCAAATGGGAAAATAGCATTATCTAAACCTGGTCTTTGACCGTTGACCTCACAGTTCCACAGAGAATCACTGTTAGGTAGAACATGCATAAATATGTAAGTTTCATGATGATACCTTGAGTTACTTTCGAGATATGGAGGAAAAAGTGCAATTTAGTACTTTCACTTGACCTTTGACCTTTTGGCAAGAAACTTCCCCAAAAATATATATTGGGTAATACATGCCATACATCCAGTTAAAAAAAAAAACAAAACAAACCTTCAGGCATATTGCATTTTAAGGAAAGTAGTGATATTTTGAGGAGTTGACCTTGACCTTTGACCCCCTCACCTTTGACCCATGACCCCCAACTTCCCTAGATAATCACTGCCCATCAGTACAAGCATATATACTAAGTTCTATGAAGATACCTTGAACCATCTGCGAGATATGGAGAAATATGTGGAATTTCAATTTTTTTTTCACAAAATAACCTGTGACCTTTGACCTTTGACCCTGTGACCCTAAAATCCACACAAAGTATTATCCTCCAAGGATATACCCTCATACCAAGTTTGATGTAAAACCACCACACGGTTCTTGAGATATCGACAAAAACAAAACGGGACGGACGGACGTACGGACGGACGTACGTACGGACGGACGGACGGACGACCCGAAAACATAATGCCTCCGGCCACTTCGTTGCGGAGGCATAAAAACAGTCTGCTCAGGCAAGACACAAAAATGCCATTTATAGAGTTTCTAAATGAGGCAATAGGTTCTTGCAGAATTAACTCAGCAGAGTGCATGCTCATGAGACTCTGATGTAGGACAGAATAAAAAAAATCCATTAAAAAACCTGAATCTCTTCCACACGATTACTGTACCTGGACATAAAGCAGGTTGAGCTGCACGGGGTCGCGCTTGTCCACGTTCTGGTCAGAGTAGAAGTACTTGCGTCTGAATATGAGGCACTCGTTCTCTTCTACGCCTTGTTCCCGGAGGGTTCGTGTGTGATCCAGCCAATTCACTGCAAATGCAAAAAGCGATTGCAGCCATTCGTTCAGACTTGATGATGTGTGTGTGTGTGTGTAGGATAAGTGTCAATCTATTCATAGAAAAGTGCCTGTCATTTTTACATCCGAATGACGTGTTTGCCATATTTCAGATTAAGCCATTCGTTCTCAAATTACATGGAAAGATCATTTCCCCCATCACTGGTACATCTCTGGCACATTCACCCAAATTGCCTTAAAAGTAACACTAGTCATACGTCTAACCAATTGCTTTCAGGAATCGGGATTTAAATGAATCAAATCTATGGAGAAATATCATGTCTGGGGGACAAATGGTTAATACAGGGCGAAGATGGTTCCCACAGTCAATGGTATACATCCCTCCTCATCAAGACCAAATTACACAGAAGATTAATACCCATTTTTGCTGGAGTTGCTCTGCACTTGTCTTATGAGCAGATGCTGAGGAAATGAGTATAAATTATGGAATATAGAATTAGACAGATTTCAGACTTGTTTCAGGTAAACTAAGACTAACTAGTGTCTCCACCACTCTCTGTTGATGTGACACATAAAAATATCACATTAAGTATTACATGATATGTTAAATCTACTTTGAAAAGGTGCTATATGAGTACTGGCTAATATTGTTATCATTATCATTATTATCTTTATTATCATCTGTATAGACATACTGGTACATGTATTTGTTCCATACATACAAAGAGAGAGTAGAGCAGAAGACTTCATTCATACACACACACACACACACACACACACACACACACACACATACACTGTAATACATAAATATTTGAGACAGACAGACAGACAGACAGACATATACTTCACTCAAAACTCACTTTCATCGTCTGTGTGCAGTTTTCTCTTCAGAGTCTCCATTTTCTTCTCATCTCGCAGGATGGATGCACCAGCATCTTTCTTCTTTTCCTGCAGGGTTCAGATGAGAATGAATGCACGGCACGTGATATTGCGAGTGTAGTGTATATCATGCAGGTTGTTTAACTTGCCAAGCTTAACTTGCCAAGGTTTTTCTTTTTCTTTTTCCAGTATTCAATAATCCATCTGAACTTAACCTATAGATTAGCAAGCCCACTCATACCCCCTGTTCAGACGCAAGCCAGTTTATACCAAAACTTGATAAAGAAACGATGTATAAAGAATCATCATATTGCCAACAGACCGTTCGGACGCTAATTTCGACCGTTTTGGAAAACGTCATATAGATGTGCAGTTTCTCACTGTGCATGCTGTTATGGTCATGGGTGACAGGTGTGGGGTCACCTTTTTTTGTGCGCTCCCATTAAGCCCTGACAAAGTTATACCGTTCTATGGTCACCATACGTTCAGACGCACAATGGACACGATGGAATGCTGATTCGTTATCGAGCTCTAGTTCGAAACGACGCTTTGACATCCATTTCGCTATACATTGTTTTGTTATATGTCGTTTAAATAGTCAGCATTCAGACGTATAAATTCATTGTATAGAGTCTACACTGTTTTGGTATAACTATGCCGTCCTGGTATAAATTTTTTGCGTCTGAACACCCTAATAGAGGTGCAGCAATGTGCCTCGATCAGTCCAACAGAAATGCCATGGTGATGCACTAGGGATTAGGGGGGATTCAGTAACTTTTATTCATTGCAAATAAAGTTTCAAGACATCCGTGCCAATCAGGAAAGAAAGCACTTCACTGTGCATGCCAATCAGGGAATAAAGCATAGCAAAGGGTGGAAAAAAAAAACACCAACAACAAACAAAACAGAACATCATCACACGTGGTATTGTATAGATATACTCTTGCATTATCACAACCCACTTAACACAGATATGCCTATATAGACCGTCATGAGGAAATACCCTTACACTTGAAAACAGTCTTCGCCATCAGCCAACATTAAAGATTGTTATCCACACTGCAGATGTGTCATCTCTGATGTGATATCATGTGTCTAATTTGGACATCAAACTTTAAATCTGGCTTTAGTGAAAACAGGAAACTGAGATTTTCCCCAGATTTCCTCTGTATTTCCCAGGATGCTTAATGACATCTTCCCATCACATACAGTCTTTTTTTTTAAAGCTTTCAGTTTCATGTGCGAATGGCACTTTGCGACCACAAACAGAATTTCGAGAAATGCATTTGTACCGCAGCTGCAGCATTTCCAAATGAATTCCATGATACCCTGCCTTTCCCTTTTTGGGGGGTAAATATCATCATAAAGAAGAAGAAAAAAAAAAGATGCCACAAAAAAGCTTTTCTTTCTTTTTTTTTTACAGTCTCCATCACTACTAAAAAACATAACAAATTTTGGTTGTCACCTCTTTTGTTTAAGGGGTTATTTTGTTTTTCAAAAATTAAGCAAAGTAAAGATCAACAAAATAATATGGTTGAAGTTACACACAGCAGCACTATCAAAACATAGACAGACAGACAGACAGACAGACAGACAGATAGATAGATAGATAGATAGATAGATAGATAGATAGATAGATAGACAGATAGATATATAGATGATAGATTAGATAGATATACAGATGAGCAAAGAGTGTGGGTACGTACAGTTCAGCCAGCGATCAAGTTCCCCCTAGATCGCGATCATGGACGATCAGTGATCGCATACGCGATATGTCGCAATCAATTGATTGTATGCCGAATTGCATACAATCAATTGATTGTCCGTGATCTCTGGCTGAACTGTAGCTATGGAGAAAACAGACAGATAGGTACATTGTAGGTTGGCTGGATGCTAGGTAGCAAAACAGGAAGACAAAAGAATAATAGAATGATAGATCAGGTAGGTATATTTGTAGGTTTGATGCTCAATTGCTGGACAGACAAACAGACAAAGAAATTTAACAGATGTGTGGACAAAGAAGTATGTATGTAGGTAAAATGCTACATAGTGAAGAAGACAGATATTGTGTTGGACAGAAGGACAGACATACAAAATAACAGATATGGCAGGTAGGTTGGATGCTACATGTAGATCACTAGATACACAGACTAACAGACAGACAGACAAATAGATATATGGATAGGTAGGTAGGTACGTAGGTAGGTAGCGAGGATGTATGATAGCTGGAAAAAAAGACAGAAACTGGGACAGACAGACACAGATATGTGGGCAGGTAAATGTATGTGTGTTTGTAGGCAAGATGCTAGATAGTGAAATAGTCAGACATACTGTTGTACAGAAGGACAATATGAATAGAATGGCATATAAGGTCTGTAAGTTGGCTGCCAGATCACTACACAGACAGACAAACAGACAGACAAAATGACAGATATATAGGTGGGTAGATAGGATGATTGATAGCTAGAGAGAAAGAAAGATGGGCAGACAGAGAGATACAAAATCTGATAAGAGAGATAGGTAGATCAGGGAGGTGGGAGAGAGAGAGAGACCCTCTCCCACCTTCCCTGGGCAGATGGATTGGAATAGATCCACCAGGTGTCACGCTGCATCCCCACAGCATCCCAGTAACCACGGAAACCACATCTCCTACCTTCTTCAGCGTCCCGCTCTTCATTGTGCCCCCTTCCTTCTTGTCTTCCTCTTGAATATCGCGGCACAGGGAATACTCATCATAGTTGGTTACACCTGTCACAAATGAAAATATGACACCAGGATGACATGACTGCAAAAAAACCCAAACAAACAAACACACAAACAAAAAACAAACAAAAACCTCAAAGACTTAGACCACAAATTGAAATCAAACAACAAAATGCAGCATAAGTAGCAATTATGCAGATCAGACCTTTAAACCATCTGCCATGTAAGATCATCTTGACATTTTGACCTTTGATCTTGTTGGACTGCATCCATATCTGAACTTGACCCGGCATTTTAGGTTAGTTTATATGTACCTGTGGTGTGAGTACGGTGGTCACAGCTCAAAGCTGTAGAAAGTTGTTGAGACTACACCAGAATACTGTGAGTAAAGTGCTTATCAGGGCAAGTTCATTGACCTTTTGACCCAAGCCCTTGTCGGACCGCATCCATAATCAAACTTGACCAGCGTTTTTAGGTCATGTACCCGTACCTATGGTGCGAATGTGGTGGTCATAGCTCACAGCTGTAGAGAGCTAGCAAGAGTACACCAAATTGTTGACGACAATGATGCCGCGGACGACAGAAAAGTGACTCCTACACTGTATATCTGGTTTCCCCTATAGTATATGCGGTTGAGATAAAAATTGTAAGGGGTTGGGAGCAGCACACACAAACACTAAAAAAGTGACAGAATAAACTCGCTTCCCTGGAAAGTAAAAACAAATACATACCAATGACTATGACAAGACTTACCAACTTTTGTACAGATTGTTATGAGCATCTGGCTCACTGTGTTGCTGTCATCGATCTGGGGGAAACAATGGGAATAATATAAAAGAAAGACAGAGGTCAATGACCAGCTGCATCTTTGTTGAAACAAGTGTATGAAATATAAGAAGAGATCCCTGCACAATAGAGACCAGATTGCTTCGCCAACATTAAATCTGGCATAGAGCAATCAAACTTTGTTTTATAATTATTAAACAGTGCCATCACTTTTCACTCCATGTAAAATATTTTTGCAGTCAAGGCCAAGTTCTATAAAATTTTACAATTAATCATATGCCTAAAGATATAATTTTGCAATAAAAGCATGTGGGTGTTGTTTTTTTTTTGTTTTTGTTTTTTTGCAAATCATGAAAATAATATAAACTAAAAAGGACTGATATTAAAGTGCTTTCAACCCATTCAGTTTTACCTGTCAATATTCATATGCTGCATAATATCTATAAATCAATGCAGATGTGCAGATGAGAGAAGGAACATACATAACATTTGTCTACAGTCTTGTCAAACACAGTTTAGCATCATAAAAGCTGTTCTGTGCACTAATTCACTGTGCTTCATTATTGTGATTTCTTTGGAGCAACCTTAGCCCAAGATTTTTCAAAGATGGAAAAAATGTCACTATTGCGCCCAAGATTTTTCAAAGATGGAAAAAATGGCACTATTGCAAACTATATGCACTTTTTTGAGGGAGTTTTTTTTGTTGTTGATTATTTTTGATTATTCAGTAAAGTTACGGTCACTTTAATAATATGTGTGAAGCAGATCTCAGAAGAAGGCCCTCGCGCTGTCGCACGTGGCTGGGCTTGCTTCGCCCACCCATAGCACTATAACTTAAAGCAAGAGGGCCTTGTTGAAAGGCTAGCACATCACAGGTGGGACTGGACATTCAACATTTCACTTTACCAGCAGAGTTTTGGCTGATCCATCCAACATCTTTATCCTGAGGGGGCGGATCTTCTTTCTGTACTCCAGCACATCCTGTGAGATAAAGAGATAAGAGCAGAAATTGAAAGCATTAATGAAAGCAAGAGATTACAAAGCAGAGGGGAGAAGGTTGAGGTGTGAGTTTCTTCGAAGTTCAATTTGTCTCCCTCTACAAATTCAATTTGTAAGATCGCAACTGCTGATCTATAATTTCAACACACGTGTCGGAAAAAAGGAGCCAGCTGGATTCGAACCTGTCATCTATTGCTTTCCGGGCAGCGACGCTACCACAAGGCTATCCCTGGTTGCCGGCAGGGGCACGATGAACTTGGAACAGATAACCAAGCTCCGAAATTCCCACATTGTTATATTAAATAGTCCAAGCGCACAAGGTAATAATGAAAGCTAGAGATTAAGCAGATTGGAGATGTGGGATGTGAGTTTTCTTCAATTTGTCTCCCTCTACAAATTAAATTTGTGGAGAGAGACAAATTGAAAAAAACTCACACCTCAATGTAAGCATTGTACATACTGATATATATGAAGATACGACACACATCCAGTCTTATGAGCTGTCACTGAAGGTAACAGAAAAAAAAAAAATTACCAACAGAGCAGAGTCTGAGAAACATTGCACTGAAAAAAAAGAAGAAAAGTAGAGAAGTCGAGAGGCCCATGTGATAATGATACTCAATCAGTGCCAAGATAATCATTAATTTGTATAATATTACATTTTCGAATGAATCTCTTCATTTTCATATACACTTGTATGCATCTTTCATTTTCATTACCTCAGCCAAAGAGGTTATGTTTATGCCAGCACTGATTTTTTTTTCCCCTTGTGTAACTGTAAGGCATGGCTATTGTGCTATAAAAATTCCTCCTCATTCTTCTTCCTTATTCTGTGGCTTTTCACCCTGTAAAAACATATTTGCTTGCCAGTGTTTGGGCTAGAAGTTCCTGACAATCCCCTTGAAGAGCTGACCTGAAAAAAAAAAAACAACCCAAAACTGTATAATGCTTGTGGGGGATACCAAGGAAATGCTCCTCAATACACGGCTGGGTAGTTATCAATAGGCAAAGGAAATGCAACAGCCTCAAACCGCCTGAACATCTGATATACTTGTTGTTCGCTGCGCCCAACATGGCAAGCAAATGCATTTACTGCTCGGAAATGAAGGCCCGCGGCGGAAGTTGAGAGCTGCAAGTTTGAGTCAGGATGAAGAAAGGGTTGAGCTCATATCCCCTTTGGAAACCCATTTCTAAAAAGTCTGAGTACCATCTCAGGCACCATACGAACAGTATGGCAGGCCAATTTATGGTCATGATAACAAGTAAGGAGAGATGCTACACCACAGAGCTTGCAGAAATTTGCATAATCAACCATACTGAACTAAAATTCATAGAGTAATCATAGAGTATTCAAAGTAATCAAATCTTGCTCCCAAAACTACACAGGGGCACAATGTGAAAGTACAGTGTAGTTACTATAAACAAGCATGAATATCTGTGACAGCTACGAAAACGAGCAAATATGGGACTAGGAAGGCACAAATTTGTACTCCTCCAGCTCAAAATTGGGAAACCATTTCTTTTTTATGTTTCTTAAAATACATGGTAGAAAACATGAATTTGGATACATGTTTTTAGACCTGAATGCCAGTACTGAGAACGAAAATGTTATGATTGTAAAACCGGAAGTGAAATGCACGCTGGTGCTCTCGCTTCCAAACGTTACGCCCATGAATGGATTATTCTCATTAGGCTTACTAACACTAGTCCAGTTTTTATGCTTCCACATTAATCAGCGAAGGCATTGTTAATCAGCGAAGGCATTGTTAAATGCATCAGTTAGGGAAACATGTTTCACACACGCCTCTTACTGACATCAGTACGCATGCATGTCAGGGAATGTCGGTTTCCATCTCGAAAGCTGTTAACGACCACAAACGAAGTTTCGCAAGCCATCGCAAAGAGGAAATTGTGCTGGCAAAGACTCTCACGTCCTAACCCCGTTGACGTAGACTACTGGGGGAGAGGTAGACCGTATCTGATCTCCCCACGTGTTGAGTCATCAATCTACAGCCCTTAAAACCCCTACAGTGTCATCATAACCAAAACTACAAGACTGTCAAATGAAATGAAGATGGCATTTTGAGCCATTCAACCCGTGAAGATTGACAAGGTCTCCATGTTACAGGATAGTGATGATACCAAGACAGAAACACATTAAATGTCCCCCTCCCCCCCCAAAAAAAAAATAATAATAATAAAATAAAATAAAAAAATAAATGAACAAAAATGCCCATCGTAGCCAGTCCCTTGGGTTTTGACACCCTTGCTCCCAAAAACACACACACAAACAAACAAACAAAATGGAAAAGAAATATGAAACTTTATGTTTGAATGTTTGCTAGGCCTACGTACAAACATAGGTCCTACACATATGGAAGTCAATATCAGATTTCATAATGTATAATGACCTACTGTATGATTGGCATCAATTATCCTCTCGCAGTAAATCGTTGTTTATTTTTTTATTGCATGGAAACAAGTAATTTTCCTACAGATAATGCACACATGGAGAGTGGAAAAAAAAATCTATAGATCTGACAAAGTTAAAAACACTCATCATAATGCAATAGTGCTCAATTGGAAGGCATGTACACCGTATTTCTGAACTTGGCATAACCAGCTTAAGACCAACACAACTCATTTTGCTGATCTGTTACTTTAAAGAGCTCTTCAATAATGTCGTACACATCCTTTGGCTTGGCTGTTATGTGTGCCTTCAAGTCCATGTTTTATCAACTGCATGCTAAAAATATTCCTTCTACTTCCTCGGCCTACCACTTCCTTTTACACCATCCAGCGGGGGCATTGCCATTTCCTAGGCAGTTATCCAACCTTGGCGTTTACAGCATCATGCCTGCACCCTGTTCACATAGTTAAGATAGTTTTCCACTCCCACATGGGGCTAAACAACATCAAACATTTGTAGGGTTACTTCTAGGGCGCGGTGCTGTCTGTCTGCTAAGCTTGTGATTGAATAAAGTGACAGAATATATTGGCATGAAAATTATTAGGGAGTATATATGTATACTATTTATTTACTGAAAAAAAAAAATGATGGTATGTTGGGGAAGTCATGTGAACACACATGCAAATTTCACTTGGCATGGCATCCAAGGGTCTTGTAGTTTATAAGTAGACAATCAACTGGTTACGACTTTCTCATTATCGTAGTTAGTTCTATCATAAAACACACAAAACACACACACACACACACACACACACACACACACAAACACACAACCTTTGCCAACCCTTGTAAACAATGCCAATCTGAACAGTGAAGCTATTTCTTTTAATACTGATTTGAACTGAGACAAACTACCCTCTCCCGCAACAACAATTTCTATCTTCTTGACAAGGAGGTACTATAATATAAGTAGAATAAAACAAATTACTTCAAATTGGAACTCATCTCACAGCATTCTGTAGTATATCAAACTATCATTTCCAAACATCATAGGACCCTCTTTCAGTTCTTACAGTCCTCCCACACACATACACACCTAACCCACAGAATTTATAAACATATAGACACATCTGATGTATTTTACTATTACATCCTGGGTCAGCGTGCCACTGGAAAAAAACAAAAAAAACAAAAAACAAGGTGAGAAAAAAAAGACAGAACATGCAGAACGATACGCCAATCGTGGCGGAAGTCTTGCTGGGCAGCGGCGGGGGCCAATGTTGCAAAAGCTTCCTACCACTCCTTGGATTTCACTGCTATGCCAGCTCCCGCTTGTCCAGTAAACTGAACACCACAGCTGTTATGCTAGTGTGTATACCAGGAAGTACCCTGTTACATTATACTTCCAGGGTTATCACGTATTACATTTAGCTGGCACTCATATTATTTATTATATCAAATGAAAACACGACGTAGAAAGGCTCCTTTCCATCAGGCAAGTTACGGTGGTGTAGTGTTTGTGTCGCATATTTTGCAGTTATTCTACTACTTGGAAAAGCATTCATGAAATTACCAATAATATGCCAAAATATTGCCTACCATAACATAAATGGACTGTAAATTGGACATGAATATCATCTTGAAAGTGAGAAAAATGCTTGAGCAGCTACTTCGCTTCTTTAATAGAAATGATATTTGTACCTCATTCCGTCACTATGGTTTTATACCCATCATGAATTTCACTGACACACCTTGTGAAATTGTCTCAAGAGTCTCAATTCACATGACATTATATTTCTGGTTTTACAGTACTGCATCCCTTACTACATCATATCATGCACTTTAAACCTAGCCTTTGTATATCTATCAACATCTGTCAGTTCTTTTACTCTGAATTCCTCTTAATAGAACAGTATGTTTTGTACTATGAAGTAGTTTCTTGGTATGTCGCAAAAAGTTAAAAGCCCAATCCTCATCTCCACCAATACTATACCATCCCTTTAAAGGACAAGTTCACCTTCATAAACATAAGGATTGAGAGAATGCAGCAATATTAGTAGAACACATCAGTGAAAGTTTGAGGAAAATTGGACAATCGAAGCAAAACTTATGAATTTTTAAAATTTTTGTGTTGGAACCGCTGGATGAGGAGATTACTAAGGCTCATGATGTCATATGAGTACAACAGTATAAAGAAAATGTAAAGAAAATTCAACATATTTTCACTTTTTTTGCATAATAAAAGAGCACTTGACTTGCCTCTTTCTAAAGGCAATTGGGAATAATATTACCCATAACATATGTCAGTAACAAGTCAAGGGAAAGTGTACTTTTTTCAAAAGAGGAAATTTTGTGAAATTCTCTTTATATTTTCCTTACATTGTTGTATGCATGTGACATCATACACTGCAGTAGTCTTCTCATTCAGCGGTGACTGCACAAAAAATTACAAAAATTCATAACTTTTGAACGGATTGTCCAATTTTCCTCAAACTTTCAGTGATGTGTTCTACTAATATTGCTACATTTTCTCAATCCTTATGTTAATGAAGGTGAACTTGTCCTTTAAGTTTAGCTCATACAACACGCATATGTCATACAAACGCAACAGAATTCGGAACTATTCAATTCTATGCCTATTTTCAGCCGCATCTGAGACTGAAACACATGGCAGGCAATTCTCAAAAATTGCACGAATGCTTGTTCTAACTTTCACTTCTGATGGAAACCAAAAAGGACAAGAGAAGAATGTAATTCCAGGAAAAAGCCTACAAATATTTTCAGTTGAAGTTTCTGTCCAGGGTACTGACAAGGTGTGTAATGTGATAACTCCTGAGTCATCCTTTCCTTATTTCAATTTTCATTGAAACAACATTGGTATGAACAATAAATATGATTGACACAATACATTGCAGAGAAACATGCAAGTTGCGCTCAGTGTAAGGGAAGGTGCATTCCAGTGACTTCTGTTAATCATGTAAGCATTTTAACAATGATTGACAGCTGATATCACTGGCAGAATCTTGGTTTGGAATTATTGTGACCATATCCATGTAAACTGAAGAAAAATACTAAATCGTAAGGCCGGTGGTACATATTTAGATATTCTTTTGGCCACATACAATCAGGGTATTATGAATCAATAGCCGGGTTCACACGTACAAAAGAGCGGGATGACGATCGCGATGCACATCCCGAGTTTTTTTTGCGAGCGTCCACACGTACCAAATTAGCGGGATAGCGATCACGATCGGTATCCCGCTAATTTGGCGTGCATCCACACGTACCAAGTTATCCCGCTAATTGCCGATAGAGATAACAGCAAAGCCTGCAAACTGGGTCACACAGCGCCCTTCTCTATCACTGCCTGCGCGCACTTACCTTTGTCCATTGTCTTTTACGCGTGGGATCAGTTGTGTGGTTCGTGCGCTGTTGTTGTTGTGCTCCAAAGAGGTGAAGGAGCTCTTCGCAGAGGCCTCGCTGTTGTGATGTGCGCATTGCATGATGGGATGTAAAAACTTGAGATTCTAATCCCGACCGTTCACACGTACCAGCGCGGGGCCAATTATCCCGCTAATTGGCAAACCAGCGCAAGATTTCTTGGGATTAGCATCGCAATGCTTATCCCGCTAATTTTCGGGTTTTTTCTGTCCACACGTGCAAAAAATTTGGGATGACCATCGCGATGCAAATCTCGAGATTTGTATCCCGCTAATTGATGTATGTGTGAACCCGGCTAATGTGAGTCAACATGCAATGAAATCAAAGTGAGTCAACATGCATTTGCATTGCATTGTTCCATTCAGGTTTCAATATGTTGACCAATGTCAACATGCAATTCAATAGAAAAATGTATACGTCGGTTTGGAATTATTTCAGTAAAACTACTTTCTTCAGTAACTGAAATGACTCCTCATTGGCAGTGGAATAATATAATTTATATTATATTATATAAAAACCTAGATAGATCCTTGTCATTTGATTGGTTGTTTGCTATTGATCATTCGTCACATTTTACTATTACAACCTGTATGTCATCATTCATGCAATTGTAGCTCCATTTACCGTGCAATCTGGTATCCGTGCGAGTTGCTCCATTGCACGCATGCCAAGAGCCCGGCACACTATGCATGTACAATGAAAACGCTTGTGTTTGCAGTGTGTATGCGACAGTGTGCCAGCATACAGCGCTCTCTCGATCTCAGATCCCGCACATTCTCTGTTGTTTCTTAATTCATAAAACATCAAATGACAAGGAACTATTTTAGGTGCTATGTAAGACAAATAATAAATGTTTTTCATTCGTGCAATGGACAGAATATTTCATTCAGTGAAAGATGAAATTATTGATCCATTCAACTCGGATGTGCCTCGTTGAACAGATCATTTCGCCTTTCGCCTCATGAAATATTCTGTTCATTGCAATCAAAAACATTCATTATTTCTGCACTGCATATGGCATCTACTAATAAGGAGTCTAATTTTCAAGGAATCAGGACTTCCCAACAATTTTGCAAGTGGTTTAATTTGCAACTAAGGAGTACAGTAATGGACAGAGAACTCTTGGCCTATGCATTCATGTCGCATTCATGTTGGGTTAAAAAATTACTGCTCTCGCATGTTGTAGAATTTGCAAATAGCAACCGACTCGCGAAATTTGTGAAAAGGTAAATGTCGCAAAATATATCACGCCATTTACGGTATAGGTCATTGACCAACCATCATAAGCCACTCACTCACACATAGAGAGATTAGTGACACATGGGTATTCAATATCATACAGCATGGGTATACACTGGAGGTTGGGAGCACAACGTCCCTATCACATCCCAATATCATACGTCCCTCTGCACTCCCAGACAAACGTACTTGTAGGACCTACCGTACAGTACCACCCCCTCATCTCGCCTGAATTACATAGGTCAAATGCCTTCAGGGACCTTCTATAACATACCACCAACTGCAATAATGCTGGTGTATTAAAAGGAAGACATAGTTTTCATTTAGGTGGGACTTCAGGTTTCCAGTATGTTTCCAATATGGCTGGTTTGTCTGTGACAAGAAAGCACACAGCTACAAACATGTTGATAAGAGTGCTTCTGAGCATCTCCTTTTCACTTCAATCAGATTGGAGTTATTACGGCTGTGAGAAAACAAGTCAAGCAGTGCTCAGGAATTCAGCAGGAATATGAAAGTGACTGGCCATTTTATCGGATCTAAATATCTGAGATAATTATATGCCAGAAGACCCACCTTCACACACTGCTCCACAATGCCACATTTACACTTCTGCTAAAATGGAACATACTACTCAAGAATAATTTCCTGCACACTCCAGACTGTGATTGTGGGAACAATTACAATTTTTGTAATATTGCTAATTAATAACCATATACACATGTAGGTCCTATACCTCTTTATTATGAGGGTGGTCCGTTGGCAAGAAATAAACAAACTGCTGTCAACACATTGCTAATCACCTTACTCCCAGTCATTTTAAATCTACCAGACATCATACTATTTAACTGAATCACTATTAAAATGTAGATTGCCCATGAGAGTGTTTTTGTAATGTGGGAAGTGAAGAATGAATAGACTACTTAAGACATGTAACATAGTTACTTCTTCGAAACAATATTATGATTGCTTCCAGTTTCTAAAGATGCATCCACTGAAAATTAATGCTATTAATCAATAATATGCAAGTACATATAACTACATTGTATCTAATCATCTTTCCTGTCCCCTACATTTCACTACACAACCTCCTTTGCATACATTGTACTTTTGGTTTCCATTCACTAAAATCAAACACCCTCTTTTCTTTTCTCTAAAATTTAGAACACTGTGTCAGCCTCCCATGCTACAATTACACTATTAAAAGGATGGTATAGTATTGGTTGAGGTGAGGATTCAGCCTTCAACTTTTTGAAAGATAAATAGAAACCACTTTATAAAATGTTAAAGGGATCGTATTGTTTTGGTTCAGTCATAACTTCAGGTTTCTAACATTTTTTTGGTGTGATAATGAGAAACCTCTTATGAAATATGAATGAGCATGCAATTCTAAGAGGAAATCAAAGTTTATTTGATGAAAATTGGTTTTGAAATGGGAGATATCTGAAACAAAAAATCCTAACAAAAGGTGGGACCCACCTTTTATTAGTCTGTCTGCTTTGTTTTACTGTTTTTGGATATCTCAGCCGTTTCAAAACCGTTCTTCATCAAATAAACTTTGAATTCCTCTAAAATTGTGTGATCTTTGATATTTCGTAAAGGGGTTTTGTAATTATCCTGCAAAAAGTTAAAAGCTGAATACCTATCTCAACCAAAACTACATGTACAATGTAAACCATCCCTTTAATGGAGTTACAGTGTACTGTATTTTGCAACTTGGATTTGTCTGTGTTTGTACAATCAACTTTGTGGTACATTGTACTTGGCCATACAACATGTCACTTCCATGATAGCTGAAGTTCAAACCCTACAGAGTATGTAGCCATGTAATACAATGTATGTTTGTGACCTCCTAGACAAAAATCAAGCATGGTTATAGCTCCATGGTTGAACAAACTTTGTCATAAACCATCAAAATTTGTGCCATTCACAACTAAGAATAATTTCCAGAACTGGTGAACTTTCAAAGCACTTAGCATTTTCACTCTAATCTTCGGTGTAAAATGTAGCCGCTATATATAGTACTTTGCATTCTATATTGAGCAGGGAAGACTTCAGCTTGGCGGAGCTTGTTGTGCATTGCATCGAAAGCAATTACAGTAACTCCTGTAGCAGCTAGATCTGAATACTGAGACCACATGTGACCTTTACTCCAAATACGAGGCTTACAGTAGCACTCGCTGTACCATCCAATATGAGGGGAGGATATGCTTACTGATTTGACACACGGCTATGTCCCTGCCACTGCATCCACTGCATAAAATCCCATATCGATGTTGTGAAAATATACTACACCAATGTCACCTGACATCCAAAAAAAAAAACCAACAACAACAACAACAACAAATTTCCCCAGACAAAGCAGTGCAGTCAAGAAACATTGCTGGGTAATTTCATTGCATCCAAGGTTATACATGCGACCGAAAGGTCCATAAAAAGAGTGATAAAGAATTTAATCTATCCTTTATGATAATATTCATATGAAGAAGATCTACTACTGCAGCATGAAAGAAAAAACAGTTAACAAAGGAAAGCATCATACTTGAGTATATTACGCTAATTATATCAATCCCCTGCCTCCATCCCACTATTCTACCATAAATCATTTACTATACTTTTCTGTGCAATACAAACAACACATCATACATAAACACTATTGGGAGCCTGCACAATGAACAACTACACGCTGTACAGAAAAGAAGGATAGGACCCAGCCAGTCTCCTGAAATACACGCGCAATCCCGAAACAATTCTGAAGTTTAAAAAAAAAAATAAAAAATCCTTGTAGAAATCATATTTCCATACCTCCACAAAGAACTGATACTTGTACTACTTAAAAAACAACAAAAATATTCATATTTATCAAATGTCTTGTACACATACAACGAGTATTTGTCCATACATGTATGTGCATACATGTACATGTGTACCTGTGTGTGTTTACATGACAATGTGTATGTGTTGGTACTGAATACATACAAATTGAACTGCTGTTACTACTCAGCAGCATTGCAATGCCCCTCCATCACTCTCTAATTTTGCTACACTTTTTTTCTTCCCTCCCCCCTGTCCATGTTTGCTTCCCACAGAGAGTCTCCTCTTTCCCACCCGTAGCAACCGGAGGCATACCAGGCATGCCAGCCAGAGCACTGGTATGCAGGCCCCAGCACTGAGTCAGCGAAGAGGAGGAGGCGGGGGAAGATGAGGAGGAGGAGGAAGAGGAGGAGAATAGTGGTCAATGCCTGAGAAATCTCTTCAACCCATCCCCCCCCCCCACAGCACAAAGCATCCTATTCAGGCCTGCACTGTACACACTGTACATTCAGGACAATAAATGACATAGCTAATGTGAAGGGAAGACAGCATCACGGTAAATTACTCTGCACCCCATCCCATCCCAAACAGGCAGGGGATGAGATGGGGGAGGGGGAAGGGGGGGGGGGGGAAGAAGATAGGTAATAGAAGGGTGGGGGAAAGCATCCAATATATCAAGTGATTGTGCAGCAATTTGGAGCAGAACAGTACAGAAGCCTATTGGCAGATATGGTCGTCCAATATATCAAGTGATGCCACTATCTGAGATGGTACATGCCGTAGGCCGAAAGCACCTTATAAATTACCCCGGCCCTCATAAATTGAGGAAGTGTGTGCACCGGTATTTGTTGTGACTGTACTGTACAGGGAGATCAATCATGTTCCTTTAGTATTAACCCATGTGCAAGTGACATGCTTGAATGATTGAGAAATATGGTTAGAATTTAAACCTTATTAGCTACTCATGAAGATTCATCTTTATCGTGGCATGAATGAAAATCACATCCACACTGACATTTTTGCAAACTTGCCTATAATCAAGTTAAGTGTTGGTTAACATGAAATCAATGGGTTCCATACCAACAAATCCAAACGTATTACATTCCTAGGTAAGTTATCCATGTATGTTTCCCCATGATGATGATCATAACAATATCGATGATGATGACGATGATGAAGACGATGATGATGATGATGATGATGATGATGATGATGATAACGACGATGATGATGATGATGATGATGATGATGATGATGATATCAAAAATAGTTTAACAACAATAAAAAAAGAGTGAAAAAGAAAGAAATTGTTCTGTAATATGAGAAGCTTGCTACTTGCAAGCAAATGAGGTTCAAAGGCACTTTAAAGCCCAATTGTGAATATCCCAAATCAAGGCACAATGTCAATATACCCCATTTGGGTCACAACCCGCAACCTCTTTGAATCTTCCTCAGAAGATGACTCAGCTATGTCCACCTTTTGGTAGATGTGGGAGGGAGAGGAGTGGCTAGGAGGAGCAGATAGGAGGAGATATACCTCATCACCATCTTGAGTATCCCATGGCAACTGTCAACAGATCATACAATTCTCCATCGAGTAGGGCATGATTGATGATGCCTTAAGCACTTAAAAAACAGCATTGTGCCAGAAGCTTGTTGCTATGGAGCTAACCCAGAGTGAATTTCTTCTCCATCCTAACCCCATTCCTCCCCTCCACAGAACCTATAAAATGCTGAAGTACTTGGTAGTACATTGTAAATGGTACTTTACTTTAAAAAGCTGCAAGCTGGTTCCCATTGTATGGCTTTGCTCGAAATGAGATGGGTTTCATATTTCCTCACACTGACACTTATGGATATCTCTCTCCCATATAGTCACATGATATATAGCCATCGACTGAACATGTGACTAAAATTCGGATTTCTAAGGGTAGAATGAGCACACCACTTTTACTACACTGTAGGTATGACAACCCTAAAGAATTATAACACACAACCAAAGTGGGTTAATACTGAAATCCTGGGAGATAGAAGCATGCATCCATTTTGGATTATTGAACAGAAAGAATAACAAGAGAAAGAAGTAATTTTGATGCCTAAATTTATTCAACTGCCAAATAACTTAAACTTCCTACAACTTATCTTTAATATGGTCACAACACACAAACTCACAAAAATACACCATCATACAAACACATGCAAACACACACACACATACACACAAACAAATACACAAAAAATACAGCCATAATTTTGTGAAGGTCTTCTAACAAAGATTTTTCAATTCTGAAGGTTTTTTTTAGTTGTTGTTGTTGCTGTCTTTTAATGTCCCAAAATAATGGAGCCACAATACTCAACAGCAAAAGGGCAGTGCCCTCTCGTTCACCACAATTGTGTATCCTCACTATAAGACTTTCCAGCACCTCTATACAAACATGAACCCATTTCATGCACTTTCAATTCATGGTGTCCCTGGCCTAAAGCAAATACAGATCTGACAATATTTGCTATATTTGTATTTACCATGGTTAGCTGGCATTTTTTTTTTCTGAACTTGACCGCAGTTTGAAGGCATTTCGATAATATGCCTGCATTTTTTTTTCTTGTCATTCTTCGTTTGAGTTGTGTTAATGATGAGGAAATATTGCAGTAAAGAATTGACAATTTCCTGTGAAATATACATTCTACTCATTGATGTTGCTTTATTACAAAAGTACATTCACAAGAAATTACACTCAAGAAAAATCATGACTGAAAACACACACACACACATACACAGATAAAATACACACACATTGATAAGAAATGCAGAATAGGACACACAGAAGTCTACAGCTCCACTTATCAATTAATCACATTACTCTGTGTGACCATGGACCCTACCACAGGGTCCATGGTGTGACATAGCTACATGTATAAACTGAGCTCTAGCAGAATACCAGCAGTACCACATCTGCACCACTGCGTGCACTGACTCTTCCCACCTCCCTGGTACTAGCATACCAAAAACAGGTCCCTCTCTTCCAGGCATACTATTTATTGAAGGAGGTCCCTTCAATCTGACCTCCACTGACCCCTAGTCTCTTCAAACTGACAGACCCTGGCATGGCTGCAGCCAACTATGCCATTCTCCACATTTCGAACCCCCGAGGGCCTTCCTTGACAAGAGGCGCAAACAATCTGACAGTCGCCCTCGCCCTTTCGAACGGAATTCAACATTCATATTTGCGGGGAAATAACAACTTCTTTAAAAAAAGAAAGAAAAGAAAACAGCATTTCTTGGGAAATGATTTTGAAATCAATGTGAAGATTTTGAGAACAGGTATATTCAGCCCCCCAGCAAGTTATATGAGGATTAGAGAAAATCTGACAAGGAAGTTGACAACAAGGTATGAGACTGAGAGCAGCAATCACGGTGACAGAAAAGTGGGAAATATTTCAAAAAGCCATCGCTGCCAGAGTGGACCGGAGATATGTAAATCAATACCTCCCGCCGCTGCTTCATCTAAGGAATACTCCTACATATGATACTGATATCCCAGCTCTTTGAATAGAGTGTGGCAGTTTTGTAGAGCCACTTTACTAGTATCTGTTGTGATAAAGGTGGCATGTTCACACCCCGAGTTTCATCTTACAATCACTTCCTCAACTGGATGCAAAACATGGATATGAATACATGGGACTGACGCCCTGCCTGAATTCCATGTATAACTTTCAAAAGTAGAGTGTATCCTGCTTCCCTCTTGGGGTTACTTATGGTTGTGGTGTCCAATGTTTTTTTTTAGACTGGCTAGAAGGGAAAAACAATTCCAAGTTCAAGCCACTCAAGAGTTGTAAAACTATGAAATGCATCCTCCATAAAGTGAATGATCCACTTTTTCAACTGAAGCTTTATTGGAGGTTCTCAGACATCAAATTCTATGTTGACTTCTGCTGATGTGAATATTTCTATAAATCACAAATTCTGGATCTGTTTGATCGCGATACGTACCACAGATTTTCAATTATTTTCTGCTTTTAGTTTGTCAATGCTACATGTAAGCTCCACCCCTAATTTCTTGCCTTTCATGAAGTCATCAACAGTAGAGTCAGTTGAAATTAGCATCACAATGCACACAATGTTATGCATTTTACCTTGACTAATCACAGACTCACAATAGCAAGACAGGTCTCATGGAATAACAATCCAGAGATTTCCAGTAACGATAATTGCTGCTCCATGGAAATATTCTAGGATTGAGTTAACAGCATAAAAAGGTTTAGAACTGTATTGCATGAAACCTGGCTCGCTATAGTGATCTATGTAGAGGCACCTGGTTATGACAGGGTGAATACCATAGGTACATGTATCAGTTATGCACATTTCAGCTGACTCACTGTTTTTGACATCACAAAAGGCAAGGAAGATTTTTGAGGGGTGGAACTTGTGGGTGCAGAGAAAATTAAAAAAATTGGATGATTAAAGACAATTTTGAAAAGTATATTTTGATCAAACGATTCCTGAAATTGTCATGTGAAGACTTTTGCACATCAGTAGAAGTCATGGAATGAGATTTGACAGGGCTGGCGGTCTCATATTCAAGTAATGTGCAGATTAATGCTCCGTCACTGACCAGGGACGCTAACCTGGAAGCATTAAACTGCACATTACTTGAATATGAGACCATTCTGAAGCAAATCATTTTCACACAACAATAGATATACAATGAACTCTTGAATGAATCCCATAAGGATTGGAACAATCATCTCCCAGCATTTCCACTGATTCCCACTGATCAGTTACTAGCCTTCCCCTTTAACAGTGTATTCTTCATAAAGAATTCAGATTTGACTTTACAAAAGCACATAAAATTTTACTACCATTCTAGACAGTCTTGGGTAAAAAAAAAAATAATAAAACAAATAAATAAATGAAAAAGAATATATATATATATATATATATATATATATATATATATATATATATATATATATACAACTTTTGACAATTTGAGAATCCCTAAAATAGCAGATACAGAGAAATCCTCAGCCCCACCAATTCCCAGTCTACAATTCTTGGTCTATAAAAACATGGGGAATCAGTACCAATGTACATTCAATCTTTCTCAGCCACTGACTCCATCCATCCACCCCCAACCAACCCCCCCCCTTCCAATCCCTCCACAGCAGGAAAAAAACAAACAAAAACAAAAACAAAAACTCATCTCCGATTGGGGGGTATTAATCAGATACATAGTAATTGCATAAATTGCACTATTTGGAAGGGATATCATGCACTGTTCATGCCAATCGTGAGTGAATAGAGCAGGTACAGTAGGTCGTAGTAATGCTTAATGGGGTTGTATGTTATCCGTAATGACCAAAAAAAGTTAGGGGTGAGCATGTCGATTGCAATAGCAAACCTGAGACCCAATCTGGAGAAATGAAGTGACCTCACAAGTTCGTCGATTTGATGATATGTAGATCTTTAATTTCTTTAAGAAATTATATGAACATGTGTATGTACATACATATATATTTCATACATTTATATTGGTTCATGGTTTACAATTGCTTGGAGACTTTTGCAAATTTTTTGCACACAAAACTTATTCACACACAACCACATACTGTATACGCTATAATTTTCGCGTACATAAATTTTCGCGAATTGCCGCTGTCACATATTTTCGCGAGTGGTTATTAAAATTCGCGATTGGGGGACCAGAGAAAATATGAAGTGGCAAAGAAAGTGTGAATTTTCAACTTACTAGCAAATAAAAATGATACTAGTTATACACTGCATGAAAAAACTTACCAAACTCTGCGAACTAGGAAGTTAGAATTCAACATTTTTGAAGTGGTTAAGTCCATCGCGCTAGATTTCTGACGAGTGGTACGAGGGGTACGAGTATAGTAAGGGTACTAGGTCTCGCGCAGGGACTTAATGATCGCGCATAGCGTAACTGCGTATAGCAAGCAATATTACGCGTAGGACTAAGCGCAAAATTTGCCGATACGCCCATGGAATAAAAATACCTGACAACCGCTAAACATGAGAAGAAAGCAGGTAAGAAATTTTGATTTCAAACAAATTTTTCACTAAATTTCCAATTTTTTACCTTATAATTTACCTACCTTTGCTTAAAATTTTTTCTTAAGGATGTTGTAGCCTAGACGTGTCGTCTCGCTTGTCTCGTTCGTATGATCGTAGCCGATAGAATTCGTAATTTGTTTGATCGATCGTTGATAATATTCTACGAAAGCCGAAGCACGCTGCAGCCGCAGAGAGGGGCAGACACTTTCACGCATGAAACTACATAGGGCAGCTGCGCGATCTTTACATACCCAGAGAAGGTGAACGCATAAAAAAAAAGTCCGACATACAAACGGCGACAGCGCACTACTCCGTCATCGTATCATCAGGAGATTCTGGGAGGTGATTTTTCTGCATTTTCGTGATATTCATTGAGAAATTCAGGTACGATTATGGAATAACTTCTATTATAAGAGCATTTCAAATTTTCGTGCGCGATATCTAGACCCCTCAACCATACTCAATACTTTAGTATTCGTAAGTAGACTTAGACTAGCCCGACCACCCCCAGACGCTGTTTAGTGATAATACGCTGTGCTATGCGAATGGTACTTACAGCGACTGGGCTGTGTATACTAGTAGTTAGACGTGGACGTGGTACATGTGTATATGTAAGTAAACAAGCTTAGCCAGTATGGTCTGTTCGGTAAGCCGTGACATGGTATACTAGTACTGAAATGTTCGTATCATCAAGGCAACGGATTCATTTTGGAAGGTAATATTTTCGCATGTTGTTAATTTCGCAAATAGCTCCCGACTCGCGAAATTCGCGAAAATAAAACCCACGCAAAATATATAGCGTATACAGGAAACAAATTCATATTCAAGTTTGTTATTTTACTAGTAAGAGACAAAAACTTACCCCAGCTCTTAGCATGTAGTGCTCAAGGGTCTTGTTCGGCTCCAACCACACCCCTTTCTTCGGGTCCTCGTCGGCTAGAAATAGCCCATACTCATTTGCTGAAGAAAAAATGATTCGAAAAGAACAACATAACAAATTCATCAAAGAAATTATACTCATGGCTGATATTGTGCAGTGGTAGATTGTTACACAGTTTGTGCGGTACTGTACATCATCAGACTTACCGGTCAACTTTAAAGGCCTACATCAACCGCAGAATGCACTTGGAAGAAAGAATGGTCTCCACATCCCATACTCTATTTGACTTTCTTTTCTTTCTTTTTTTGCATAATATACATTGTATGCCATATATTTACATTTGTACCAGTATTGCACTACATGGGATTTTGTATTTCTCAAATCAAGACAATTTCACAAGTGGCTACAAGCTGTATATTCACAACGGAAATTCATACCGAAAGAGAAATTAGAGATACCCTGTATCACTCTTCAGGAAGAAAAGTTGGCCATTTTTCAAGCTAAAGGCCAAAATATATTGCATTTGTTTACAATGAGATGTTTGTTTTTGTTCTGGTATGCATGCACTTAAACTTTGCAAACATTTGCGGACTCGACATCTGCGAAAAGGAAACCACAACGGGATACAGCACAATACTGTACAGTATCCTCAAAAATACATTCGAAAAACTGCAGTGACACTTACAATAAATAATGTAACTGAAACGAGATTTACTATTCTGAGCCTTTAATTCCACCTTGAATGCCCAGAGATGCGATGCATTCATAGCATTGTCCTACAGTATGTTAAATGTGTTGCCTAAAGAATGGACTGTATGATTTCACTACGGTCTTTATCTTCTCCACAATTAGGAATAGGTCTACTTTACATGCACTACAATTGTACATGCAGTTACTGCTGCTACACATATGTCGGGCAGGCCAAAAGCAAATTTTCAGGTTGGTGAAAACACCCTCTTGTTAGAAATGACATTTGAACATATTAGATATTTTGTCTATTAGTTAGGTATTATGCATGCTGTGTTGACTTGCTTTCATTCTCATAAACAATTAGAGAATCACCAAGTGCATACAAGGATATGTTCACACTTCTGCAGTTTTTCTCATCCATGTATTTCAAATGTTCAAGAACTAATAGCAACTTACGATTGCCGGGAACGCTGTTGGCCTCGGCATTCTTTTCCCGGATGATGCGGCACACGTCGTAGACAATGGTGGTGGGGTCAAACTGGATCGTCTTGGTGCTATTCGCCTGCACGATGTGCACCTTCAGCGAGAGCAGCGCCATTGTGGGACGGCCAATGGGATCGACTCTGCCGGGGGGAAAACTCCTTTAGCAAAAAGACCTGTCCAAGAAAGAAGCAGAGACAAAGGCTGTGACTTAATATGAAGTTGCTGGTTGGGGGGACGAGGAGAATTTGATTTTTTTTTTCTTCTGCGATGAGAAAAGTGAATTCATATATGCACTTAGGTGGTCAAACTGAATATCAATGACAATATCCTGGATTCACTTAAAATAAACATGCAAAGTTCTGTATAACACAGGATGAATAACATTTGTTATAACACAAATGGAAGTGTTTGGTTTTTGTTTGAAATTACATGAAGTGAAATTAGAAAAATTAATCAGATGAGTTGCAACTGTTGTCTCCAAAGCTCTCACAAAATGTTGTTGGATGCATACAAAGCACGCAAATGCGGCAACTCAAAACAATTTTTTTTTTCAGCCCGCTTCCTCCTTTTTGCCAAATTTTAGGCACGACCCTTTTTGAGCAAAACAAAAGAAACAGAGCAGACATTCCAACATGGCCACTCACAAACTACCCAGCCACAAATATATGTGACATTTACACATACTTATTCAAATGATAATCTTAAAGGGGATGGCTAGTAACTGATCAGTAGGAATCCTTGTGGGATTCATTTAAGAGTACATTATATATCTATTGTTGTGTGAAAATTATTTGCTTCAGAATGGTCTCATATTCAAGTAATGTGCAGTTCAATGTTTCCAGGTTAGCATGCCTGTACATGACAGGGCGATCGTTAATGGGAATCCCACAAGGATTGGAACAATCATCCCCCAGCATTCCCACTGATTCTCACTGATCAGTTACTAGCCATCCCCTTTAACTCATTGAAATAAAAAAAAAAAAAACATGTCTTAATCTTTAATAGCTGACAACTCGACCAAAGTCCATGTTTGCTGAGAACAGGTGCCATAGTTTCTTTACAGTACAACATGAAGTAAGGAATGGCGGGGAAAAAAAAAAATGTCCTGATCCACAGTCACGGCCCATGGATCAAGGCTGGCTCGAAATCCAAGGTACCGAATCAAAACAGAGACACAAAACATGGGAAATCATCGAACACATTCCCATGACTCAGGGCCAGCCCTCCTTTCAGGAGATTTCACCGCTGCTTCAGCATGCAGATCTACCTACGCCTATCTGTTGACATGTACTGCAAACATACAGCTCACAAGATTGAAGGCTTCGGTCAATTACATTCGATTCTGTATCTGTCGAGCACAGGTTTTGCCGTATTACCTTATCAATCAAGAGAATTTGATCTGCCATGCTATCAGACACAGTGAGTAGATCATCACTGCCTCCATATTGGTTTTAACAAAAAATCTTGGTCTAATATTTCAGGAATTGAAAATCAGCCTAAAGCTTGCAATAATTTTGCAATAAGCTTAAGATACGTGTAGACTCTGGATAATTAGGCTGAGACAGAACGTGTGCCCAATTACTTAGATACTAGGTGAACTCTTCGGCAAAAGAATGAAAAAGAAAAAAAAAAGAAGCAAATATCTTTAGTACATATGGCACATTATAACAACCTAAGGCATGCAAACATCTTCTTGTTATCTAATCTCATTGGTTCTTGGACTCAGAATTAACAATATTGTGCTACAACATCAACTTGAAATAACCCCCTGTCATAATTGAGTTTCTTAGAATAAAAAGAATCTATTTGAGCTTTGCAGACAGAAGTCAAATTTCAATCAATATGTTCAGCATCAAATCATTTTGCTTGCTTTATCTTCCATTCATCTTGATCACAGAAATTATCAAAGTTCTATAACTTTGATTCTGAAGTCACAGTCTCTCTGAAAAGACAAACCAGCCAAGTGAATAAATCATATTCCAGCTGGCAGATTCACAATCACATACGAAAAACAACACAAAATACACAAATGTTTACTCCTTCCTACATCATATTTATAACATACATATTGTATTTTGCAAGTGTGATGTTTTGCACATTTGCACTTTCAAACGACAATTTTGTGGATAATTGAATACGTGATTCTCAACCACACTGACAGAAGGAGGAGGAAGTTAATATCAGTTTTCTAGAGAAAAGACCACAAATACTTCTCCTTTCCTGGCTGTATATCTCCAGAGAGGTGTCTTGCAGACCTTTGCTGTTGTTCCCATGGGCAAATTATCACATTTTGAGAGGGTCAAAATGGTAATTGAAGCACAAGAGAGATCCAGGTCTCCCCCCCCCCCCCCCAAATTTGGAAGAAAAAAGACATACGTGCATTCATGTACTCATGAACCATAATGGGGTCATTCACTTGGTATAATGGATGACTGTTGCCCTAAAAGTGATATGATTAGGCATTCAACATTTATCTGTCCTGACTCAGCTCTGAAATCTAGGGTCAAATGATTCTTTCAACCACTAAAATACATTTTGAGGACAGAGCATCACATCATCTCTCAAATGCACAATATAATAATCACTTCGCAATTTCATAGTGAAAGGAACTAATCCTTTAAAAGTTCAGTTTATTCAAAAGCAATGACATAAAATATCCGCAAGTATGTCACATACATATCTCCAATTAGATGAAAATCTTTTGTTTCCTTGGCTTTTTGTTTTGTACAAACATCCAAGGGGCAGAGAAAGGAGGAAAAAATTGTTAAATGATGAAGAGGCCATTTATAACTGGAATCATTTGCCAGCTCACGAATCGATCAGCAATGTCTCAATATCATAAAATGTTTACAACCATGCCTACAAATCATCAATCAATGTTTCCTTTTTATAAATTGAGGGCAAAACCATGTTTTCTTTAATGTGAAGCTAGTATGATAATGGTTTTTAATTAAAGGTTCTTGTCACTGATTTGTTTTTGCTTTGTTTTCCTCTTTTCTACAATGACTACTAATCATTTGTAAATTTTGTGATTTTATGTGATTTGAAACAATAAAACATAAAGAATTTAAATGAAAAACTTTTGCCAGCTTTTAAATATTTCCTAAATCCTGGCTCTAATGAAATAATTTGCAAGATTAAAATGTATGAAAAAATTTTGGGTTTTACAGTACTTGAAATTAAAGTTTCAATAAGTTAGCAATGATGACTTTCAAAGGAAATGGTACTGTAGTTGCTAAATCATTAACCAATGTCATAATGTTTTGTGTCAATGTACAAACTTAAGTAACTATGAGGTAATTACAACATTGATATTGATACCTAATTTGGCAACCATTTGCATTTAAGTGATTGTAATTGATATCACTGTGTTGTGTGAACGTATCATGCGAAACTAAAAAATCCTCATCTTCCTCGTTTGATATCTCATTCTCAGCAACTGTACCAATATTTGATTGCGATCTTTCCAAGGTCGACATCAACTGAAATGAAGTAGACTTTCTTGTCATAATATCCACTTGCTTGATTCCATTCAGACTTTCGATGAAACTTGCGGCTTTTTGCGTCAATCAATGGTAATGATCTATAACTTGCTCATATGGGTATATTTCCAATGAAGTGTTCAAAGAGAAAACCTTTCTGAGTTTCAAAAGGAAGTACCGTACATGTATATTGAAAGTGATCCAACATGTCACTGTCAGAGATTTCCACGTATTTATCACAGCACTCAGAAGAGAGGCACCACAGGCTCTAATGTAATTCTGGAATTGAATAAGGTCCCCAACACACATACTTCTGTAAAAGTGACATAAAAGACTGCTACCATGCAAAGTTCTGTTTTTATGGGGGGGGGGGGGGGGGAGGGGGAGGGGGAAGTGGGAAGAAAGGCAAAGGACCTTTAACAACAGTCCATTAAAATAGGCACTGGATATGAAAACAACTGCCAAGCTTTCATAACAGAGTCTGACAAGCAGTGGGGTGAAGGTGAAGTTATACCCACCCCTGCAATGTGCATTGCCGCTGGACTACAACCTCATCTTGTTACCCTGGTCCACCCTTTTGAACCACTCCCTTCACTACCGGTGTTCCACAGTAGCAAGAGAGGCAGGTACATGTACCAATGTGCTTCCGTCCCTTTTCGCAGCATTGAAAATGACCCAACAAAATGAAAATAATAGAGACTTTTTCTCACCAACAGCCTCCCGTGAAGTAATGAGTTACTCCTTAATAACTTCAGTATGGTGACCTTGACAAAATGTCATTTACTCTTACCGTGGATTGGTTAAGGCGTTTCTTATTTTGCTCTGGGAGGGGGGGGGGGGGGCAGGGGGAAGGGAGAGCGGGAGGGGGTAGTGCCACTGACTAGATGCAGGGGGCATTCTCAGAAAACATCTTCTTTCCCCCCATGTACGCACTGCCTAAGCCTGGTTTGGAACAGGCCGATGCCGAAGCGAAAGCACACTTGACACATGACATTACAGGAGCTTCTGGCAGCTGACTCACAAGCGTCTAACCGTCGAGTCATCCCCCGTGATGCTTCTGGGAGCTCACCATGGAAAAACACAGGCACAAGCATAGTCCCCCGTATCTCTAACGCCCGCTAGCTGGAAAGAGGGTGTATGCCTCTCTAAAGTTTCATCTCATGATTCAAACAAACTTCTCCAAGAGGTGGGGGTGGGGGGGGGGGGGGGGCTGGCCAGATTTCATGGCACCATCATTATCTACAAGAATTGTTTATAGTTATCATTATTTCATATCATGAAACCTCAAGATTGTTAGAAAAGCCTTGCCACCTAGTATAAGACAACTCAGTAGTTTTAGTTAGTGTTTGTGTTAATATTTTTTTTTATCTACATGTATATACAAAAAAAAATAAATCGAAATAGTACATTTTTTATATTTATAATTGTTATCAATGTCAAAGGATTGTCAATCAAATTGAGGCTTCCTTGCAGTCACATGGTTATTTGTTTCAAATGAAGTCATAACTTTGCTGTACGATGAATCAAAGAGTGTTTCAGACCCAAACACTGAATGACTTATACCTTTAATATGGGGGATTTGCTCACACTCAATCCTTGTAATCAAAGCCCTGGTAAAGGTTGCTCACTTCCACGACACACTCTGTGAGCACACCTCGTCCACAGTAATGACTGGATTACATGTGGAATTACGCACATGGGTAGAAAAAACGGGCATGCACCAGAGAGGAAGGACAGAATTTGTTCTATACATAACATCAGCTGAGAACCAGAAGGACGCTATCGTCTTCTAAAATTTGAGCATTATAAACTAAAATGAAACAGTCAATTTAAAGGGAAAGTAAACCCAAAGAGCAATGTGGATTGAGTGAAAGCAGTAATATTAATAAAGCACATCAGTGAAAATTTGAGGAAAATCGGGCAATCGATGCAAAAGTTATGAATTTTTAAAGTTTTGGTGTTGCAACTGCTGGGTAAGGAGACTACTAGAGGTTATGACGTATGAGTGGACTACAATATAAAGAAAATAAAAAGGGAATTCAATGAAAATTCATTTTTCATGAAAATTCCATATTCCATCAACTTGATACTGACATATGTTAGGGGTAGCACTTATTTCCCCCTGCTTTCTGAAAGCGGTTAGTCAAGAACTCTTTCATTTTGCTAGAAAAGTGAATTTTTGTGGAATTCCTTTTATATTTCCTTTATATTGTGGTCCTCTCATACGTCATAACCTCTAGTAGTCTCCTCATCCAGCGGTTCCAACACCAAAACTTTAAAAATTCATAACTTTTGCATCGATTGTCCGATTTTCCTCAAACTTTCACTGATGTGTTCTACTAATGTTACTGCTTTCACTCAATCCACATTGCTCTTTGGGTTTGTCTTCCCTTTAAAGTAGGTAGATTTATAAGCATTGTTCCAAATATTTGGTAAAATAGTGCCCTTGTAGTTTTGATTTTTAATATCAAACTGAAAATGAAAATGATTTGAAATTGACACCATTTAAATGTAGATGAGATCGGGCTCTACAATGTGATACCAAAAACTCAATACCCAGAAGAATTGCGATAATGCCCTTCTGGTTCTCAGCTAACAACACATTATAGGTAAAGTCAGTCTGCATAGCACATTCCGTCTATCGGTATGACATTAACCCATTGAGGACGGACTGATTTTGCAACAAAACACATTTCTTCATAGACACGTGCCCGAGTATACTTGGTACTTGTCCTCAACAGGTAAAGTGATAATCTAAGGCACTATCAGAGAAGTTATTACTTTCTTGGCCTATGTCATACAGATGAAATATCTTTGACTGTTTATTTTCTTCAGAAATAGTGAAAAAAAATACTATATCTCTATTTTCTAAGATACAAGATGCTGAAACTGTATCTTTCAAAAGGAACCACACATACAAAAGAGAAAATACACACACATCTTGACAGCCTCAGAGGTACTGGTAGTAGCAGTCTAGAGAAATGCACTACAGGGTACCTCAACCAACAATATGTACATCATACATTAATGCTCTAAAGGGAAGGCTTACATGTGTGTGTGATAAACACATTAAACGTCCCAAGACCTGAATATAATATTGAAATCCTATAGAGGTCTATGTGTCCACGTGTGTACACAGTGTAGATTTCAGCTGAAATTTGATACAATATTGTCACTTTGATGGTAAATCTCCTAAAAGAAGTGAAAAAAAAATTACTCGGATGCTCACGATGTTGTCATGGTTACAAGGCTCTGTTAAAACTAGGCTCGAGACAATACTTATAATTCAAAATAATGACTAGAACCTGTTATACATGTATTCGGCTAGTGGGCTGACTTGTAGGTTCTAGCATTGACGTCTAGGACTGCATCCTTAGGTGACTTTCTCTCTACTTCTAATTTGATTTTCTCTTTTCTTCTCTTGGTGAAAGGTAACAGTAGGCTACTATACACATCAATATTTTCACACGATTAATTTTTCCCCCTAAGCAGCTTCAAAACGTATTTGTGGGTTCTTTAATTCGCGCTATGCAATAGTGCACCCATTGAAAATGTACAGAGAATGATGATATTTGCATGGGTTTTGGAAGTCATGCTAGCCAAAAGTAACACAAAATATGCGAATATTAAAGTACCACGATAATTTCTGCGTTTGCAGTACATCTAGAGGCCTTAGATAATCTACTTGTGATTTTAAAGTTGCCAATATTTACTGGTAATACAGTCCAGATACTGGCCGATTTTAATAGTCCACATTACCCACACTAATACACGCATACATGCATGTACTCCACGCTCAAAGCGCCAAACCGCTGATCACGACACTCCACCAATTGATATGGATACAATCAAGGAAGTGGACTACCGGTAATAGAACTCTTATTTCAACAAGAATTTTTCTCAGCCCAGACTGAAGATGCCACAAGCTACTGTGCACACACCATCATCTCCTTACACAGATAGATCAAGGAAATTTATACTATAATACAGTCCAAAATAAAGCAGTGTTGAGATGAAGAACACTATAATATTTCCACATGCAGTAGTGTAGCGCAGCACTGATCAAACGCTCCTGTTTGAGAAATGAAATAATGTAAAATCAGAAATGCCAGCATGCATTTTAATTTCAAGAATTCACTAGAGCCAAGAATCGCGAAAACAAAATGCACCCAGAAATTCTTGTCTCCACTATATGCATCGCATGGCAGTGGCAATTCATACAAAAAATTTACGCCGCGAAAAAGGCCATCGGCTCCAGTTCCCGAAAATGTTGTAATGCAAAAATATCTTGCTTTGCAGTAAATCCATGAATTTGAAAATAACCTCTTGCCTGATGATCTTCTCTTACTTTTGCAATGTGTGTAACCTGAAGGTGTGAACAGATGTTGTTTATGAAGAGTGGAAAACAACTTACCAGAAATAGACATGCAACTCTTTGAAGAATATATCTGTACACAAACTCTCCCACTGGTGTTTAGTTTGAATTCAGTGTTGTATATCCAGTCCCCCAAAACAGGCAAACAAAACTCAACAAACAGATCATCCTTTGAAAAATTAACAATAACATCTAGTAGTCTGTTAAAAAATAAAAAAAATAAAAAATATGTGAGGCAGTAAGCATTTATTTTCTACAAAAAGGGGAAATGCCATTTAAGGAGAAAAAATCAGAGTGATTGAGAGGAATATGCCGTAACTAGGCTGGGACTGTGTCCAAAGAGATTATCAGAGCATTGAATTGGCCACACACCACACAGATGCCACCAAACCAAGATGCAAACTGTGGGTTGTGGGCTGTGGGCTCTTGTCATACATGTCAAATTATAATATTACTCCTACGTCAATGAATTTGATATTGTTTGCCCTCCCACTGCATATTAAAGCAATTACAAGTTGGCTTAAACCTCTCTTTTTTTTTCAAATTCTGGTCAGAGAAACATCATCTGCTGGGATACGTGTGTCATAAACAGGATCGACGACAAAACAGCTGTTTACATAATTGGGCCACAACAACTGGCAATCTCGCGCAACTGTCCCTCAATAATAACCATATTAAGGTCAGGATCCTCCCCACAAAATCATCCCCATATCTCTACAGTGTGCATTCTAATTGATGGGCAAAGCATTTTACGAGCCACTTCTGGCTAAGACATCATTTCTTTCAAAATTACTAACATGAACAGGTAGGGCTTGCCATATAGCTCAGTCACCTCCAGTGAGTCCAATAATTCTAATTCTTCTTAAAAGGGTTGACTGTCCTTTTATGGGCTGGCAATGTAAAAGCAGACCTTGGGGTGGTGTTTTCAATTCCAAACTTGAACTGTATTCCCAAATATGGATAGTCATAATGGTGCACTATTGTGAAATACTATTGTGAAATACTGCAGTAAGCTCTCAATGCGGCATCACTCATTCTATTATGAAATACAAGCGTAAACCACAAAAGAACATGTGGATATTTTGACTGGGCGAAAACAAATATAAGTTACATATCCTTCATTTCATCTGTATTGATCAGCTATTTGTGAACAAAAGATTTACTGAAATCAAATTGCTAAAAATCCCAAGGTTAAGCTGACAGTTACTTTCAACAACAAAAATATAACACTGTAAGCCAGTTCTATGAAATTGTACTCATTTAATTATACTTCCTCATGATCGTTATGATAATATAATTACCCTTCCTGTATTTTGTGGAGCAATTTAGCAACAACTAAATTATGGTCACACATCTCTTATCACCCATTAAAAATATATGATATACATGTAGTCGTAAAATTTGCAGAGCAACTTTCACTTTTGCCATCATGCTCAAGATTGTTAAATCAAACTTCACACAGTATGAGTTGATAGAAGCAACAGAGAGACAGAAAAGACGACAAAAATTTGCAACTTGACCACTCATACCGTGGGCATTTTACTCTCACTCACAACTCAAGCCACTCAGAATGTGTCATCACGATTCAGGCATACAAATGCATGCAAACCAGTGGATGGCATGGTCGCCACGATGGCTTAGATCTACTGCATGTACCTTGTACAGGTATTGCTGTCGGCTGGAAATACATTCATTTTCGACCGCGGACATATTAAGCATGCTCATCGTAAAGCACACCCCCTGGTCCCTTTCGCAGCCTTCTGGTGATGTGCCTTTGATGTCGATCATCAAACCACCTTTGACAAAATTGGTTCTATGGTTACAATTAAATGGCCATCTTTATTTCAGAGAAGCACAGAACATACACAAGAAAAGGATACATGTATACTTTCTTGGAAATTATCAACCTCCCATTGATTTAATGTTAATTCATTTAAGTCACATTCTGATGTTTGAATCAGTAGCTCTTGCGACATAAACATATCAAACTAAATCACCACTAAGAATGGGTGTACAATGCTCCTTCATCACAACCCTAGCTAGTTAAAAAAAACAACAACAACAAAAAGAATAAGAAATTAATTCTTCTCCAAAAATAAACCTTGAGTCGCACTGACTGCCAAATGAAAGTAAGTACAACCATGCATACCCATATCAAATGCACCATATTTGCTGCCATGTTCCAATGTTTATTTTGGCAACTTTTGCATATTAAAACTGATCAGTCCCACACTGTGTCAAATGCAATATGATGAGAGTGAGTAAGTGTATAACATGTTAGGAAAGGCAGTAGTAAACTACTGGCACAGTAATATCCATCTTTTCCCCCGAAGGGGGGGGGGGGGGGAGGTAGAGTCAGATGAAGTAAGGATGACAGTGACTGACAGTGCAAGAAGAGGATGGCTCCAAGGGATGCAAGCATGGGTGAGCATCTCCAAGACAACCGCATCCCACACGAAGAGGGCATCGTGTCTGTGCTCAGGGGAGCAGACAGTGATCGCCTCCCCTAGTGAGATTTGGCAAGCGTGAACATCATTAGGCCCTTTTCACAGCGGAAATGTGCACCATGAATCAGGAAATATTATGTTTACATTCAAAGTAGTTTTTATGAAATGCATCCGTCACATCTCTAGAAACAGATCTAAAAATTAAGCTAAACTCCAATTGCTATAGTTAAAGTTGCCTCTTTTATGTATATAATTTTCAGGATGCAGTGATCACACGCACATTATTTCCAAACACAGGTAATAATGTGTGAAAGTTCTGTGTATACATTCAAAAAATCACTGCATTCCAAAATGTACATAATGATGACACACATGCTGAATTTATATCAACTGCACTCACATGGTTCTTGTATTGATGTTTACCAATATACATGTATTATACATGAATACACAATATTCATGCATGGACATGGTTGCACTATAGGCCTACATAAATTATCTATAGTATGAACAGGGATGGGACATGTCTGTTTTGTTTTGTTTTGTTTTTGGTAAAGGAAAGGCAGTGAAGAATAATGCAAAGTTGATTAAACGGCGCACATATTAGTCACACATGTATGAGCACAATACCACCGTCTTCTTCAGCCCCATCCCAACCATCCTCCCTTCCAAAACAAATCCAAAACAAAACACACTGACTACATGCTATCAGGACATATACTCAATGGACACTCACGTGACGTACAACTTTCAATAGAACAGTCTGCATGACACCATTATTATTCACTGTTATCTATTGCGAGCAAATCATGACCCCTCAATATTATTTTTCGAAAGAGCATCTCAAGTGATCATCATTCCATGTCAGTAATGGTTTCAATAGACATTTGCCCTCAATGCAAATTCATCATCTGAATTGAGAGTTGATTTGTCATCTAGTAAGTTTTTCAAGCACCTACAATGACCTATCCCTACATTCTACGCCCAGTACCCCTACTACATATTTCTGTACCCTCAATTAGGCCAAAAAACAAAAAAAAATGTTGTGTCACAAATGTACACACAAGTAGTTATGTACATGTATCAAGGCTGTATGCATGGTTGTTTTAATGTGTATGTACACAGGTTGACCAGATTAATGTAGAACATTCTATATGATATAGATATAGTACATACAGGCTGACCAGATCAGTGGAGAATTTTCTATGTGGTATAAAATGTAGCTACAGTACATGTATGCATGTGACAGGAAATACATTATAGCTCACTCAATCTAGAATGATTTAACCCATTCCAGAAAATTCTAGGAAGTGCTGGCTGAGTGAGGCACTGCCCTTGTAGCCCAATGTGATTGGTAGTTAATTTTGGCAATTATGTTATGCACATAGTTAGACAGTGAGTCATCCAGGATTCCTGGAATCTGGACTTGCTAGTATGTTCAGGTATGTGGCCCCAGGTTGGAGAAAATTACAGAATGTACTAGAAAGGGGTGAATGGATAGTATATAAGCTGGAGAAATTCTGCAGTAGGCAGAGTACCTAACACCACTGCTCTGAGAGTTACGTCACTTCTGGCTCTGAAGCGACTTGTTATAGTCAGTCCTGTGTTACCTGCTGACCTGCTATACAAACTGTGTTTGTGGAGATAAGGCCTGGAAGACATTTTGCCTGCGGAGAATTAATTTGCATACGTTGGAGATAGACTCCATATTTTAGTGTCAACGGACATTATTACGGCAAAGCTGTGACGGGCTGGATTCCTCGTTGGACATTCTAAAGTGAATCACCATTCAACGCATCAACTGGACGTGGTCGTCATAACGTCTGGATTTTACACGTTTCGCTGTGAACATTATACCGTGGACATCTATCGTGGATTTTACCCCGGATTTATACTGTGGATTAATGCAACCTGCGCCTTTGGAGTTACGTCGGAGGAATCATTCATCGGTGCGTCAAGGATCATTCATCGGTGCATCGAACATCGTATCTGTATATTTTCAAAGGACTACTTGATAACATAATCTGTAAGTGATTCTATTACCGATTTGTAATTGTTTCTATTGATCATTATTGTACTGATGTGAAAACCAATTACGAGTCTGTACCCACAATATTGCTGTTAATAAACCGCCTGAACATTAGTTGATTGTTTCTTTTGTGCGATCATTCTCAGAGTGATTTTGGTCGTAACAGTTGCATTGGCGTAACCCGCCCGACCCTAAAAATTCAGCCGACCCCATGTTTTTTTATTATTTTTTTTTGCTATCGATATCAAATATCTTGTTGATTGCGATCGCGATCGCACAAACCCGGAAGTGGAAACGGCTCTGGGGATATCGGATGTACGAGGGAGAGATCTAGCGCCTCGCATAAGCCTTCCTTGATCAGAACGTCATCTGTTTCCAACACGGACATGTACTCTAACAAGATTTATTCAGTGTATACGTAGCATTCAGACTGCGATGCATTGTGCACAGTTTTGCCATAGGTTTCTTGTGTGGAGAACTTACACGAATCAGTATATGTGGGACTGTAATTGAGATCGCCGTGTGCGATGAAAAGATCATACATATGGGTCAATTTGCATCTATCTTATCTAAGTCAAAATGGTAAAATATGAAGTGAAAACATTCAGGATAGGGATTTCAACATCTTTAAATTCTGTGAAGGGGTATAATTCCAGTAATATCGGCCTCATAAATGATTTGTAGAATAGATGAACACAGCACATTCGGTGCAGCAGTTGTAACTGTTTACTGAGCTGAACACGAGTTTTACACGTAAAATGCTGGTAGCAAAAAAAAAAAAAAAAAAAAAAAAAAAAAATCCGCCCGATCGACCCTATTTAAAAATCTCATGTTACGCCAATGCAATAATTTTTTTTTTTTTGCCTTATGTCCATTCTTGCTCCACCTATACATTATTCCCTGCCATCCCCCTTTCCATTCCCCTCCCCCCACCCCACCCCCCCCCCACCCCACTTATCCCCACTTTCACTCCAAAGATGCCTAGATCCATCAATCTCCATCCATGACGTGGGGGAAAACAAAGCACATAAAGACATCCTGGAAGACTTTGCAATCTATTTCACGGTCTAAAACCTTGAGCTCAATCTTCAGATACTTTCATGTGTCCATCACAGTAACAACAGGACAAAACGGCCGCTGCACTTTACCCCCAAATATAATCTCTTCCTCAAGGTCATATATCTTTCTCAAGGTCACATCCCTCTCCTGTAAGGCCTTGCCTACTGCCATACAAATTGCATAATTTGTAACCTGCGGTCCGCAGCGGGCTAGCCCGCATGCATAAAATGAAATTGCAAAGGGCCATTCGGGGTTGAAGTCAATACGATTTGATTTGGTCAGAAAAGGTTTATAAATTTGCATAAAAGCCAATGCACTCAACAGCTATACTTAGCTACTGTGGCCCTTTTTACGACGCACAACAATACACACGACAAGAAACTACATGTACCATATAAAGTATGTAGACATGAAGTATTCAAATGTCCACTGAATTTGCTTTTTTGTCTTTGTTAAGATGGTCCAAAACCATCTTTTGGTTAATTATCCTTCCATGCAAAATGGATGATGCTATCAACTTCTATTTTGTGAAAAGTTTAAGAATCTACACTACACAATATTCCACAGCACGGTGGGGCAATTTGGGCTTTCCTCTGGCGGACAAAATTTATGAAATGGCACTACATGCCATCTTTTCCATTAAAATTTGAGACTCCTTCCACTGGTAGATTTTCACCAATCAGTGCTGTATTGTCGACTTAATATGGATGACCGATGAAAATGCTCTGGAAGAATTATTTACACTCAATAGCATCTATAGACACACTCAATAGCATAGATATAATGTCCAGAAAAAAAGATAAGAAGTGACCAGAAGATGCAAAGTAATGTGAAACACACCAAAAATTATCCATAATAATGCAATGCTACGTCTCTAAATCAGATCTTTGCAGAGTCACTCTGAAAAGTCAGAATCATGCACATCTACATACATAGTTGTAATTCCTTCTTTAGATAGGTATCTTTAAAAAGTGATATGACTATAGTGTGTGAGACTACTTGCTCCGGCATTGTACATTCCACGAAGCCTGCTATCGAAAGCTTATCATAATGTCAGTCACAATAGGACCACCCAACCTATTGTTATCAGTATCAACATATGCGAGTGTTTGAACTTGTCAGACGAACTCACTCATCGAGACAAAATACCCCAGAAAGATCAAGACAAGCACTTCAGTTTCTGCAACAACGGAAATGTCCCTGGATCTACGCATGTACATCTGTACATGTACAACAGCTATTGAGGAGAGCCCAGCCAAGTGGCACTCTATTGTCATATAGAAGTAACAAGCTGTTGGACAGATACTAACAGTCTCTACATTGCGATAGCAGTAAAATAAAAACCAGCAAACTGGTAGGACATAGATAACGCCCATTTTCACTGGGAAGTATCGTGACGTTGACAATCATGATATTGGCTTTCACACTCACACCATGCACTGTGAACAATTCCGAGATTCTGCCACCATAATGCACACATGCCCAGTTGGCTTGATAGCCTGTCCTGATGCATACAAAACTACAGCTACAAATTTGTACTTTGGCCTGTCGACTGTATGTGGCCAAGCAGGAAAGAATTCAAATGTTGAGAGACGGAGAGGATTTGTTACCAAAATTTTGAGTTTTCAGAGGTGAGCGGTCTCATTGCAGGTCATAACAGCACATGCACTCTGTACAAAGTTTGACAGTTCTCATTACAGTGAGCAATTTTTCTCGCAATGTTTCAGGGTGGCTTTTGGCAACACTTGTCAACTTTGGCACACTTGCCTCACAACTTTCACAAAAGTGTCAAAATCCATCTGATGTCATGAGTTTTCACTGCCAGTGCAGTTGAGATTGGAGCAATCACAGCAGTCATGGAAGTGAAATACTCCAGAAACTGAGACAGGGCATAGGGCAGGCCCTTCCTACTCATATTTTATGCAAGTATAAACTACCAAGTATCAGGGAGGTGGAAAGAGATATCTCTTTCCACCTCCCTGCAAGTATTCAGTTCTTCCCCTAGCTTCAAAGCTCCCAAATGTTTGATGCCAACCTAGAAATAGCACTTGTCTGGGGCACTGAAGCCTGTTCAATGTTTTCAAAATCATGTTTATTTCTAACTCCTTGCAAAATTTCCAGTGTTACTGTCAGGCAGAGCTGCCATCTAACTCTTGACAGTAACAAGTGAACAAGAGCAGGCCTACTTTACCCAATAGTGCTAGGACCTACTCAAATGGGATGGAGAAGGTGGAGACCCATTGCATGTAACAGCATGAAATTATATCTCTTTTAACCCATTGAGGACGAGTCCTGAGTATACTCCAGGCAGGTGTCTATGGGAAATGCATGTTGTAGCAAAATAGATCCGTCCTCAATGGGTTAAAATCTGGAGCATTATCTGTCATGCTAAACAGGCCTGCACTTGGATTGTTACTGGCTTGTATAAAATATGTGTAATTCCAAACCAAAGAGCTAATGCTCTCACTTCATGCACTGACAGCGTGTATGTTTACCCAACCTGATATCATTTGGGGCAGAAATGTGCAAAGTGCCTGCGAACGAACAAGGATGGAAAAGTTCCTATGGATCGCGGCGCCCTCGTCCCTTTAATTGAATTGACTGGGGTGGATCAGTGTGTGTCTAAACAACGGCGCTCATCCCAGCGAGGCCGGTCTGTCATTAATAGGACAGGAAGACATGAGCGTAAACAACACAAGTTTGTAGCGCTAATTGGGACTGTCAATGGCGTTGTTCATTGACCTCTAGGACGGGTGAACGCTTGTCCCCGTGAATGCAGGCGTGTGTGATGACGGAAGTGACATGGCTGTGATTTGTCATGCAAACAGTGCGCATCTCATTAGATTTGAGCCTCGGGGTCAGTAATATCACAGGAGACCCTTTCCTGAACAGCAAAAAAGAACTGATTTGTATTTAAACACATAATTAATACAAAGAAACATTATGTTTGGTGTCAATCGAGGGTGTTTCTGAAAGCACACTCTCTCTGATGTTGGGTTTTGAGGTAAATTCCTCTTCAAGAAATAGCAAACTTTGTACAGTCTCTGAGTGGAAAAAATCACATTACCCCAGAAGAGAAGGGTGCATAGGCGAACCCACTATTATCAGCAACAGCATGCAATAAATGGAACTACATTGCATGGCACTGTAACATGGGATACCAGGAATATACTTCATGATAGAGGGACACATATTGCAGGAATCCAAAACGAGCGCCATATGTGGCCCTTTCCGGGGTCAAGCATGGGCCAGCATTGCTCAAGTCTTGGTTTAGTCACACAGATTTTCAGAGACAGCTCGGAGTTTGTTCTACGAAGTTGACTGCTTCTGCATTGATCATATACTCTATACTGATACTCTTTGACCAGTAACATTTAACTAACAAGTTAGGTCTATATCTAGATCTGAACAGAAATTGTGTCAAACTCAGTGATAACACATATAAATCGAGGTTGAAAACTGTACACGTCGAAATTGACAGCACATGCAGAAAAAAAAAGAAAGAAAGAAAGAAAGAAAGAGACAGTTCAAGTTTGCAGTTGACAGAAGCCATTTTATTCCAAGGCATAATTAAGTCTCTGACTGCATGGCATGTTCCATTTTTGTCTTCTGTGACATGAACAAGAATAGCTGTACCCTTCTCTTTGTGAACCTGTATGCGTACTTTTCCTTGACGCCACCATAGATTACTGCAATAAATTAAGCTGTAAAAGGCTTATCACCACACCAAGGACAAGGTTGATAGGGATAGTGAAAATGGGGATTGGCACATCATTACTCAAACCTCCACACATTCGCACCATAACAAATTTCTACTTACAGTAGAGGTTATAAAAAAAAAAAAAAAAAAAAAAATCACTGAGAATAGTACTACAAACACTGTACATTTCAGGGGATATTTTGCCTAGATTTGTATTTTTGACAAATATTCTTTGTGTACTGACAAGAAGTATGCATGTACAGTAGCTTCTTTTCTTCCTCAAATTGGCATTTGGGCCAGGGCCCTACACTTTCAAACAGACAAGGGCCAATTCATTATACTCGCCCAACATCACAATTTAGTTGCTCAAAAGCATGCTCAAAAGCAAAGTGGACAAGTGGGCTTGCAGCTTCCTACTTTTAGTGTAGTAGCCTTTTTTCTAGACAGTACAAGACCAACGCCCAGGTGAGTACAGTCACTTGACCCCTGCAATCACGCTGGACTGACAATCTCAAAAAAGATGCAAGGAGATATCTGGTCGAGAAACAATCCAGGGCTTTGGTCCTCACCATCCCAGCCCCATCTCAGACATTCCTGCCAGTACCTAGCAAGATCCACGACACGGGAGGTCAGTGTTTGGGGTCAAGATCTGTTTCTCTACAGAGGAGAACAAGATCATCCTTCCCACAAATATTTTTTTTTCACAAGTGATCACAGAAGTGGAAGTCTGATCAGGTGACAAGTTGTCATCTTCAGCGATAGCTAGCCGAAATTTTGGTTGATTCAATCTGTCTGCAAAATTCAGAGTGTGGGAAGTAAATCCACAGCAGTTTTGAGTGTTCAAAAATCTTGTGTAAATGTGTGAGCCTGCAATAAAGTGGAGGAAAGATATAAATTGATTTTTCTTGTGACTTTGGAGCAAGAAAATATTTTTCTGGACAAGGTAAAATTGTAAATGTGAAATATTTCATGGTGTGGAATTTTCACATATTTTGCCATCCACTAAAGCTACGGCAGGAAAAAAAAAAAATATCAACACACAAACATTTGAGGGGAATATCAAACTGTGAACAAAACTCCCCTCCCCATAGATCATCAACAAGCAAAGTCCACTGAAATGCTGGTCCATGCAGCACCAAAAATGAACTAGAGATTGTAATTTGTCATCACTGACAAATTAAGGTGATCCGATTTTTTTAAATCAATGATTCAAGTCCTGATCGCAATAGGCATGCATGACCATGCAGGTTTCATCTGTGTTCAGAGACATTGGCCGTGTGATGTTTGGATTCTCATTTAGAAAAGGGAGTCATATCTGCCATCTTTGGTACCAAATCTGTATACACTATAACGAAGAAACAGCAACAAGTACATATGACCTTTGACCCCACTTTGCACAACCTAGATGGCATCTGAGCAAAAAGTGGTTATTTTGTGAAATGATTCTTGTAACATTATCTTTGCGTGTGCAAAATATGGGAAAGATAAAATGTATTCACCAAGATACAGGATAAAACATTTGTGACCTTTGACCCTAATTTACATACCCAAGATGTTGTCCGATCAAGTAGTTGTTATTTTATGAAATAATGTACGTGACATGAACTAAACATGTGCACAATATGGGGATGATAGGGGCTGTTTTTCTTGAGTTATTGCAAAGAAAGTTGCAGAAACATAGAAATATCTTAGTACATCGAAGATAAGCTTAATTTCAACCAAGTATTTTAACATGATTCCGACATTTAATGAAAACACAAAGGGCACGTAACGATAGCGCAAAGTCTGAGTTACAACGTATTAAAATCTGAGAAAAATTCACCGAAGGGTATGTGAGCTAGTGCTCGATAAAGACAATCGTGTCAATATAAACATCTAGAAAAATTCCCTCCCATAGAGATAACACGTCATAACGAAGATACAGAAAAAAGTACATATGACCTTTCACCCCACTTTGCACACCCAAGATGGCATCTGAGCAAAAAGTGATCATTTTATGAAATGATTCTTGTAACATGGTCTTTACGTATGCAAAATATGGGAAAGATAGGACATGTATTCACCAAGATACAGGATGAAATATTTATGACCTTTGACCCTAATTTACATACACAAGATGGCGTCTGATCAAGTAGTTGTTATTTTATGAAATAATGTACGCGACATGAACTAAACATGTGCAAATTATGGTGGTGATAGGGTATGTTTTTCTTGAGCTATTGCAAAGAAAGTTGCAGAAAGAAAGAAATATTCCAATACATCGAAGATAAGCTTTAATTTCAACCAAGTTTTTGGACGTAATCCCGACACCGTATGAAAAATAAATGGTACACTAACGATAGCCCAAAGTCTCAGCTACAACATATTAAAATCTGGGAGAAATTCACCGAAGCATAAGGGAGCTAGTGCTCGAAAAGGACAGTCATGTCAATTTTCATTTCCAGAAAAACTGCACTCCCATAGAGATAACACGTAAACTGGTCAAATTTGACAAGGTTACTTTCAATCCATTTTTACGAGGTGATGCCGTCATCCAATTAATATTGTGTTATTACATTTATGAAAGACCATTAAATAGGCTACAACATACTGAAATTTGGGTAAAAATCAGCAAAGGATAAGAAAGATACGCTCGCGTAAACTTGAAATTTGATGACGTCATTTTGAAAATTTACATGTTTTATTTTATTAAGAAATTTGATACCTTTTAATCATTTTTTCAGCATCGCCAACCCATGAAATGACATGTACAACTCATCAGCTTTCAAAATCTGTAAAGAAAATGGGGGGTCACCGTCCATCCTGACGAGTAAAATCGGATTTAAAATTGGCGGTTTTTTGGCATAGTCGCACTGTATATCGCCATTGACGCGCGCGCGGAATTTCAACTTTGACGGGCCCGTATGACGTCATATTGAGTCGGATTGACTTGAAACTTGGTAGAAATATTCATTGACATTTCAGACATCCGATCAAAGTATAAAAACGGGAAATTTCTATTGCATATGAGCTATACGTGCGTATATGCGCGCGCGCGTACGCGTCCGTCCGATTTTTTCAATTTTTCAAAAAATGCTCCAAATGGTCTGAAACGTGTGCAAAAAATTTTTGAGCTCGATTGGAGCATACAAATAATTCAACGCGCGCGTACGCGCACGTTTTAAGAGTATAGATGAATTTTGAAAACATGAGTAGAATTAGCTTAATTTGAACTATATGTGACGTAAATTTCATTGAAAAATTCTATTCCATTAATGAGATATGCATGAAAATGTGTTTTCATATAATGACGTCATAGTGACATCACGGTCGACTGATCACTATGATTTTACTTGCGCTGTCGTCTTTGAGAAACGATACATATATGGTATAAGTTTGACATTGATCGGCAATGCACTTTCTGAGCTAACCTCTGCACAACTTTTGTCCAGAAATAAAGAAAGAAAGAAAGAAAGAAAGAAAGAATCCGTACAGATACAATAGGTGATCCGAGAGGATTCTCGGATCACCTAATCACACACAAGCTGCCACACTTTCAGCAACCAAAATGTTATCAGCACATGACAGAGTCTCACATAGAATGACTTTGTTTGCTCCAACCCCCCCCCCCACCATAAAAGCTTCTCAGTATAAACATATTGCAAAATGAATTGCTCATTCATCAAACTTTTACTCTCTTCTACCAACTACATTGCGCAGTGCAAATAACAAAGGCAGTCGAGGGGAGAGGATTTTCCTTTATGCATTGACTCATCAAGTAAAATGAACTGGATTTTTCCTATCCCCAACCACATCTGGCAGATATGGCCATATCAAATTCAAATTCAATCAAGCCATAACAATCGTGTAACCATTTGGTACCAGATTACACGGATGGCACAAGCATCTATTCCAGGATGGCATTGGCTCCCGAATCTTGTCTTCTGATACAAATCTGCTTTAGATACAGGTGTTCAATCAATCTACTCCATTTTGACAAAATAATGTATCGATATCCCATTTCCACAGCATGGATTATGGTTATTTCTTGCCAGAGCTATTTGTCACATAAAACAGGTACTTGTGAAGTAATGGGGGATCCAAATGGCCATGCTCTAGAATATCACTTCCAAACATCCAAGATCACTTGTCAAAACAGAATGAAATGAAAGAAAATCTTGAAGTCTGGAGACAATTGTCGCCACAGAAGTAATCACATTCAGGACTAGGATGTACATAACATATATATACATATACATTGTGAATATATCTAAGTCACCCCCTAATTCACCCATTGCCTAACAACAGACATTGACAACAAAGCTTCTAACTTTTAATATTGCAACATGAATTGATCATTTAAGTTTTACTTCAACCTGTACTTTCTTCCACCAAATATACCTTAAACTATACATAAAAAAGGAAAATATATTGCTCAAATGAAAGTATGTACTTGTACACATTATACATGCACACACACACACACATACACACAGAGAACCCACATACTGTATGACGCAAGGAATACTATGTAGTTCTCCGCTGTAAAGTACTTAAAGGCATAATTTACCCATTTGCAGATAAAACAAAAAAGCCAGCATTAGTGCTTTAAAATAGTTCTAAAATGTGAGCTGGGGATAGAAACAACGACTGTAAAAATCTGAAATGTATAATCGATATTATTTTTTTAAAGAGTTGTTGAACACAAAAAATGTGAACAACAGTTAGGCCCTATAATAAAAATGTTTCCAGCCTAAAGCATCTACTGTTACGGTTTATTGAGAAAAACACTCATATCTCCTTTAGGCTGTATAATAAAAATGTTTCCAGACTAAACAGTCTACTGCAACAGTTTATTGAGAAAAACACTGATATCTCCTTATATTTTAGGCTTTATTGCTCTCACAGGTCAACTGGACCTTTAAGTTTAGCAAGTGTAACATTCCCAGCTTATGAAACAGATTAACAGTTAATCTGCATTTTTGGGAGCAACATTGATCTCTTAACGATATCATTTCCCTTCTTGAAAACATCAATCATGCAATGCTCTTTTGCAAATTTGGTAAGATCGTCATATCCAAGTGCTCCTTTGCAAAAAGAAAGGAAGAAGTAGGGCACAAACTTTCCCTCCGAAACCACAATAGAACTGAGCTATGGTGCAATGGCATCTGGAAAACACATCGACTCCAGCTGCAATAATACTCCTTCTTCTGTTTCTTTTTGTTTTTCATTTTACTGTTTCCTGATCTTAATGCAACAATCCAAATGTTTAGGGCAGTCGTTTCATCATGGAGCTACCAAAAGAGATGGAGTAACAACGAAGGCCACCAATATTACGTAACCCAACTACGAGCGGTCAGTTCTGACAGACTTCAAAGCACCGCACTCGCTGGGACGGCTTAACTCGTCCCGCAGGGGATACTTTGGCAAACGATGCTCCGAGCCGCAAAAATGACGTCATACTCACCAACATTGCACATACAATATAGTGCTGTATCGAGTCGAAAACTCGATTTGCAACAACATATGGCTGCGCAAAACTTTGCTGAAGACCACGCGCATGCGCATAATATCCACAGGCAAAACAGAGGAGATACCGAGTGCAGTGCACTTTGAACGAACTGAATTGGCCCATGAACAGCGAAGGTACTGTACAGTGTATTGTCGTCATGCTTTGTGACTGTGGTTAGTACATACCCTAAGAATAAAATTCTTAATAAAAATCCCTCACATTTCTCCACATATTTCAATATCTGTCCGTAAAGCTGACATTTGAAACTACAATCTTACGTAAGTGTTGACTGCGTACAATCGCGTACATTTTATCTATACCGTTGTGAAGCCAGCTGTTATTTGTCTTTGTGTTTGTTCGGGACAGCGTGACGGCCATTATTGATCGTGTCGAGAGTGCAGTGTTTGTTTACATGCCGGTCGTATCATACCGTGATTTACATACTAAACGACGGTATGACATGTTAAACAATTTGTTACACTGCAGATTCACAATTTGTAGCTATAATTAATTCAGAATCATGTTAAATCGAATATGCTCGAAGTCGACGGGGCAGTTGCAGTTTGTGTAGTCCCATGCATTGACGTTCCATGGTGGAACCATGGAGTTAGGTAGCTCCATGGTAAGAACCAGTTTGCGAACGCGCCGCGGATGACGTCATTGTGCGTACGCACTGTCTCATCTGTCATCGCTCTCGCTCACGGGGGCTTAGCGAGGATTACTTTTTACGAGTCGGCTTCGAGCATCACTTCAAAAGGACCCCAACCGTTGTTACTCCATCTCTTTGGTAGCTCCATGGTTTCATACTTCAGGCATTGGCAAGGCATTTCACTGCATCACATGTCTGATTTCTCTTGTGGCACACTTTCACTGGGGAATTTAACTCCTCTAGAGGTACGATCGATTTACCAAATTGTCACATTATCTTCTCTGGCCAAACTGTTAAATGCAGAATATCAAATTTGATGTCAGAAGCAGAAAAAAACAAAACAAAAACTCCTGGCACTTGTGATATCGATGGCGGCTTAAAAAAAAAGAAGAAATAACAATAATAATGTTAGAAGAAATAACACAGTCAGAATCTCGAGACAGTTTATAGGAAATATTAGCCTTCTCTGAGCCCGCCTTGAAATGAAGAGGCAGCAATCAGCGAGGGTTGGGAGAAAAAATTAATTGCCACGTGGAAGAGTCATCTACCTCAATTACAAAGATTAAACACCAGGCGCAGGCTAACCGTAGAATTGACTTGGCACGTGACGCAAAGAGTGCGACACTGCTCTAGCTCGTCAGAAGCCTCGACAGAATTTCGGCATCATGTTGAGTCCTGCATATTTTCAATAGTTGCACTCACTGCATTAAATGAAACGCATCAAAAAAATTTTTAAGCATTTGCAGCGGAGCGAATCTCACATTCTTCTGTCATTTTGGCCAACTTATCCCATATATTTGTATTTTTTGCAAGATCACTGTTAACAACAGCGGTGAATTCGCGTTTCAAGAAAAGACTTGTACACACAAATTCTATTTGCAAATAACAGAAAGTCACAAAATGATTCAATGAGACACTAGAAAGTATAAATAGGAGGTTGTGTATATGCCTAGTATGATATGTATTACTTAGTTTAATATGAAAATAGACAGAGAAAATTACGCCCAATGCGGATTATGAGAGCTCACCGAAGGAAAGCTGATCGGTAGCATGCAGGTAGTTTACCAGTATATTTCGGGTGCTAAAAAATTAAGAGCACAATAATTCAAATACTGTCAAATTTTCTTCTCACATGACAGGTAATGCACCCACAGCTCTTACTGTGTCTTTGTTAGTTTACTGCAATTATGTCAAATACATTGAAGCATTATATTATGCACATACATCATTGTAAGACAATTTTGTGGGTGGTTAAATCTGCGATTAGGAATGCAGTTCTATCATACTGCTTGCATGCACTCAGTACAATGTGCATGCAGGCATGTACATTGTACATGTACAATTGTAGGAAATGTACATGTGCATATAGTAGGCTAGGTACATGATCTGTGTGCACTTGCTGTCTGCTCATGTTGCATGTGGGCTCCTACATTACTTGCAAATTAATCATACTTACATTGTAGTACTCAAATAACCAGAGTACAATATTTGGCGGGTTGTTGAATTCACTTTTTGTTTTTTACTTGCGAAACTCATGAAAATGAAACCCGAGAACGTCCAGCACATAAAGTACTCCCTAAACTTTATCATCATTTGCTTCACATTCATCCTGTGTTTCGGCAGGCAACTGGAATGATGACACACTGAGCTCACACAACGCTTTATTTACGTGGTTACACACCACTGAGCATATAATAGAGTCCTAAAGTGGTGACACACACAAGTATGTACATAAATAGCAATCAAACCACTGCTGCAATAGGTCGGCTTTTTTTCGTGAAGAATCTTAGACAATGGCCTGTACGCCTTCTGAGCACTGACAAACAGTTATGTTTGGTGAATTAGAAAATTAATTCACGAAAACAATTCAAGTAAATCACATGAGATGGGAGCTCTCATGTACACAAACCACTAGAAGGGGCTACAGCATAGAGACAAGGGGCTACGGTGTAGATTAGTTTTTTGATATGGTTATTGTTCGGGCTCTAGATGATAGCTCTCAGAATAATTCTGTGCACCAGTAGTACACAGTCACAATCTAACTCGCCACCTGACAAATTTGTTCTTGTATGAACTTATTCTTTTTTTTTAATCTATAATCTATTATCAGTCCCTTTTAATTACCATTGTATGTATCCTTATTAGACCTGACAAGAAGTCAAGAATTTGATTGATGTAACTTGTTTATTAATCTCTTTGTCTCTCTTTTACAGTAGTTTATGTTGTAACGTGCAGCCGTGTCTTTCTTTTGGTTTATGTTGTTACCTGCAGCCGAGTATAATTCCTGTAGAAACTAAATTAACAATAATTACCATTATAATTATCATTTTACTTGGGGCTCAGATTTTACTTGGATGATACCATTTATATCAGGGCTGCCAACTCTCATGCATTGAGCGTGAGACTCACGCAATTCAACCAATTTTGACTGTCTCACTTTGATAAACGAAATCTCACGCTAAACCCCCAGAATGGAATGTACATGACTACAAAAATAAATATATCTCTAAATTCTCTGATATTCCGAATATCGATATGCCCAAGCCCAAAATTTCGAAATTTTCCTGCGCAGGTGTAAAGCCTAACCAATAATAATCGTTTTCGGTTTTTGCGCAAAGACGAGCTATTGGATTACGACTGGTTTAGAACTACCTATACCACGTGAGCGTAGCTTGTACTTTTGGCAAATTACAGTACATGTATGACTATAACGTGTGCTTTACATCGCTTTACATACACTGACTGTGTACGTAGTACGTACGTACGTACGGTCGCACAGCAGGCCGCCAGGCGCTAGCCAGGATGTCGCTTCGCTCCCTCGCAGTGTCTCACGCCAAACTCTCACTCAATGTTGGCAGCCCTGTTTATATACAATTCAAAGGGTTCAAGAAAAGCACAGACAAAGTAGGAGGGAGCACATATGACATTAAATTGGCTGAGCTTGAGAAGCGGACAAAGCTGATAGTGAAACACGTCATTCTGCTGCCAAATACTATCTAATATGGCTGACGGATGATAGAAACTGAGAAAGGGTAGTAAAACAGAGATGAGACATATTAAAATTCTGCTTTAATTGAAGAGGCCACCCACACAGATAGATTTCTTTCTTGGCTACAGATACAGTAGTAGTTCTTGGGAAGATCTCTGGTGCCACACAAGGCAAAATGAAAGTGTGCTCCACTCCCCTTCTCTACATATGTACATGTATATGAGATACCCTACTTACACCTGCTGTCTGGAGAACGGAGTGCCTACCACGATTTACTCGCTCAAGTGCAAACAAGCCTGAGCATAACTGCACACACAATCAAACGCACAGTTTTGTTGACAACCAATGATAAAACTTGTACTGTGTACACCCCTGTTACTAAGCAAAGCTATCTCATCTCACAGAGTTGTAAATTAAATCAATTTCCTGAATTGGGGCTTTGCTATGAGATTGCATAGTTTCCATGAGATGAACTACATTGCATCCTTAATTTACTATTAAAGAACATTATTTAAAATGTGGACACCATACTTCTAAAGCAACATTTGCCATATTGCAATTGTGGCATTTTCTTTGAGAAATGTAGGATAAAAATATTTTCAAAGCAGACCTATGCATACTTGTATCCTCTACCTTAGCCCCTCCCATAGGACCCCCTCCCCCCCCCCCCCCCCGCCCCGCCTTGTAAGCCTTAGTAGGTTTCAAGCATCCATTGATGTTATGCACTACATTCATAGCACACAGAACAATGCACACAATAAAAATACTTCTTATACCGTTTTCATGCGAGCTCACAGAAAACAGCCCTTTATGCCTTGATGATATCTGTATAATGCAAAACTGACTTCAAACCACTTGTAGTCTTGGCTCTATGCTCGTAATACAGCAGATTTCAACAGAAACTATGTACAATTACTTTGGCTTGGCATATGTGCAAGCATGATAGGAATATTCTAATATATAGTTGAATGATGCATAACTTTCTATGAATTGCAAGCTATTGTAGATATATAGGTTTGATTTTGTTTGAAAGTAAAAAAACAGTAGGCCTACATAATACAATATTTTTAGCAGATGACATGACCTTAATCCCAAATATACTGACATGAACGTCATCTATCATGTCCTAAAAACATCTCAAATTTTCGCTCCGTGGAGAGATATTTTCCTTCAACACATTCTGCTAGGTACCAGTAGTATAACTGCAGGAAACATTATCATGCACCATAAGATGCAAATATCTGCTACGCTGTAGCATGTTCTGTCTGAGGCTATTTCATACACTGATACGTGGGACAGCTGTTGCAAATAATCGCACGCATCGCAGAGCACACGGAAGTGCAAACAGAGTCCCCCTGTCATACAAAATGATGCGACCAGCATATTTGCTGTGACACTGGTATAGAGCCGATCAGATGACAAGCTTGTGAGTGACCCCAACTCTGCGTGGGGTCTATCACTATTAGAAAATGTATCCTGTATCTCTTGCAGATCAGATGTGTGTACAATATATGTGTGTGTGTGTGTATAATTCCCTGCACATTCTTTAATCTGTCCACTAGTACCATTGTATTCCATTCTATTTCATGACTAAATCAGTTTATACCAATGCAGACTTATTCTGGGAAAGTGTAGATAAAAGGAAAAAAAAAAAATCTAAGAAATAAAACTAGAAATATCACTTAAGGTGATTAATACCCCCGCCCCGTGACGACAGTCTTACCCAAGGAATGATCTTTCCTTGATCTTCTGCCATTTAAATTCCGTTACCATGGCAACGCAGCTTCCGACACGTCCAAAAAATATGTCTTGCACATCTTCCCACCAAGACTATTGTGTGTGCCACATTTCATAAGCTTTTGTCAAAAACTGAGGAAGTAGTTCAATCCACAAGATCTTTCTTTGATCTTCCGCCATTAATATGCCGTTACCATGGCAACGCAGCTTCCAACACGTCCAAAAAATATGTCTTGCACATCTTCCCACCAAGACCAATGAGTGTGCCACATTTCATGAGCTTCAGTCGAATACAGAGGAAGTAGTTCAAACCGCAAGATCTTTCCTTGATCTTCTGCACATTTATATGCCATTACCATGGCAACGCAGCTTCCGACATGTCCGAAAAATATGTCTTCCACATCTTCCCACCAAGATCAAGGTGTGTGCCACATTTCATAAGCTTTGGTCAAAAAACTAAGGAAGTAGTTGAATCCGCAAGATCTTTCCTTGATCTTCTGCCATTAATATGCCGTTACCATGGCAACGTACTTTCGGGTACTGTCAAAAAATGCGTCTTGCACATCTACAACCAAAGGCACACATCTGTACCAAGTTTCATGGAAATTGGGCAAAAACTGAGGAAGTAGTTTGCAACACTAAATTTTCCATCATTTTGGCTCATAATATGTGAGCTGTTACCATGGCAACATACTTTTTGTCACTGTCAAGAAATGTGTCATGCTGACCTATATCCTAAGACACACATTCAATATGAATTCCATGAGAATTGAAAGAACACTGATGAAGCAGTTTTGCCATGAAGCATTTTGCCCTATATTTTACCAATAACATGCCGTTACCATGGCAACGCACTTTTTGCCACTGCGGAAATATGTGTCTTGCACATTAACATATTCAGATGAACATCTGTATCTAATTTCATAAAAATTGATCAAAAACTGTGGGAGGAGTTCGCGACGCAAGATTTGTACCCATTCTTGCCCATAATATGCCGTTACCATGGCAACGTACTTTTGGGTACTGTCAAAAAATACGTCTTGCACATCTACAACCCAAGGCACACATCTGTGCCAAGTTTTATGGGAATCAGTTGAAAACTGAGGAAGTAGTTCGCGACGCAAGATTTGCAACGGACCGACCGCCCGACCGCCCGACCGACCGCCCGACCGACCGCCCGACCGACCGTCCACTGATTCCTATATACCCCCTTCAAACTTCGTTTGGCGGGGGTATAATAACAGTACTGTAGTTTTCATAACAAAAGGGGAATTTCAACGGCAATTCTTTTTATTTCACAAAAATATGCTCATGCCTGTGTCTCTTTTTCTGGTCTTTATATAGACTACATTCTTGTCTAAATCTAGCTTGTGCACACTACAGTAGTTTCCAATTATTTTCAAACACCACAGTGAAACATAATACCGACAACACGTTGCTTATAAGCATGACGGTTTCACATTTTACAGAGCATTGCTTCAGTTCTAAATTTCAACATCAGCCAGCTTTCCAGACATATCACTTGCTGAAACTGGGTTTAAAAGTCCTGTCAAGTGCCACCAGAATCTAGAACATTCTCCAGAAAATGAATATACAGTATATAATATGTGGTATTACCCGAGCTGTGCGAAATCGAAAACCCCTAATCCTTCTTAAATTCTCTCAATATCCATCTGAATTTTCGTCCTCATTATTCAAAAGAAAAGAGTAAGGCCACTCTGGGGGATAACTTTCACTCATTACCCACAGAGCAGAGCACTTGAAAACCACACATTTTATATATCTATCAAAATACATGTTCTACATACACCCCCCCCCCCCCCACACAAGCATCTCAAAAAACAGCAGATGCCAACATGAAAGTACTTGTAAACTATTACACAGCAAGAAAAAAAAAATCCTCACCATTAAAGAGAAAGTCCATCCTCATATTACGTTGCTTTAACTTTGTATGAAAACAGAAAAATCAGAGAAGTAGATCAGTGATTTTTTTTTTTTTTGAATTGGGGGGACCAGACACACAAAATAATTATTTTTTTTCTCAAATATTTGGCACAGACAGAACTTACCCACTAGGGAAGATACGCAAAAATTTACTACACATACCATGATACACAATGCAGATACCAAGAACAGGTCTACAGAATTTTTTCTCATTAGAAAAATGAAAATTTGTGACTTTCTAAGTGCAAGCAAAATGCTGCTTAACATCTATCTTATAATATGCATGTCACACAGAGTTGCCAATTTGTCTTGCTCTCTATGCTTAAAACAGTTAACGACTTTTTTGTTAAAACAGTTAATGACTTTTTTTGTGTGTCTAATTTTCCCCAAAATTTTCATTGATCTACATTTCTGATTTTCTGTTTTTTTTTTTCATACAAAGCAACATCAGAATGGAATTCCCCTTCAGTGGTGTGGAACCATTTTGTTTTCTTTTTGGAGCTCATGCGATGCAAGAAACTGGCATTTACAAAACAGCTCTGGGCCAAGGAAAAAAGGGTGATTGCTGGCAACAGTCATGCCACTGAGACATGATTCCCCACAGAAATGTATCTTGACAATGCTTTCCTTCGGGTTGACTGCTGCCAAATTAGGGCAGAATTCTTGAAAAGATTTCTCAAGAGAATGATGCAGACATCAGAATGTGATGAGATGCCAAACAAATGAGGCAACGGGCTTAAGACAAGATGGGACAACGGACACAAAGTGTATAGCATTGTGAGCAAATTGTAATAGCATGCTCGAGTCTTCTGCACGGAGTGAGAACAGTCAGCAAAGCACCGTAATGTCCACTGGGTCATTTCCCCATAACTGTCCACTGGCTCCGTATAGATAATTCACCCTCATTATTCTGCAATGGACTCTTCCCAGGATCTTGGGTCAGATACATGTATTATGCAACAGGAATTAAAAAAAACAGCAGAATAACAACACAAAATCAAATTCCTCATATGAACATGACAGTAAGTAATGAATCATCTTGACACAGCAACAAGAAAAAAAAAAATTCTTTTTTATGTTTAACTGCCCCTGCAGGAGAGAAAAAGAGCTCTGACCTTAAAGAAAACACTTATTACGTAATTATTATGTAATTTAGAGATGAGACTGTTTCCAAACTAAGAAAACTAATGCATCAATGATGGTTTTCACGATCGATGCACTAGACAACCACTACCTTAAACACTTATCTATCCATTGGTAAATGATGCGAGGCCTGAGGTATCCTCAGTTCTATGTACGTGGAGCATCAGATGTGCTAGTAACATGAGTCATAGAACTTAAAATAGAGGTACAGAAGAAGAGAAGTGGATATCCTTGTGTACGTATGGCAGGAGGGGATCTGAAAGAGATTTCGGTGAAGGGAGAAATGTCTACAGTGAAGGCTTAAACAGAAAACACCAAGCCACCTGATTCTACAAAAGATCATCTTTGTACCGGGTAAGTAATGCAGTAAAATCCATGTAATCATTGTTTTCACAAGACTGCCAAGGAAGAACTGATACAATACGTACATATATCAGCTTTAGGGAATGTATGAGTAAATGAAGGCACACCAATACAACCCTATAAATTGTCACTGGATTTCATGATAAAATGGAGGGGGGGGGGGTGAACATGTGAAACTCAATAACAAGCAATCAACAATGACGTACATTATGCACATCATGTTCTTGGGCTTTGATAATCGGTTGATCTCGCAACCTCTGAGGATTCATCAGGTCAGACGGATCATTGTGCAGCTATCAATGGATGATGACATGCAGTGAATATTACCAAAGAGATGGCATGACCATCAATCATGCCAGTGTAAAAGATAACATTCTCTAGTGAATGGACGCTTGTGCAAACAGTCATGAGCAACTCCTACTAGACAATGAATTTCACTTGGTACGATCTCCACAAAACCTCCTTGCCCTGCTTGGCATAAACGGATAATAAAGCAGCTGCAACATTATGAAGGACAATTGGAAACATTCAGCAGTTTTTTGTTTTGTTTTTTTGTGCCAACGATGGTTTCAGGGACAATACAACATAGTTTATCTGATAAGTTGTGATAGGTCCAAACAGAATTCAACTCTTTCATCAGTGAGTATGAACCTTAATCCCCGCTTAGTGGTTAGGAAAGGAATGTTGTCAGCTGTCTTTTGCACACAAACATTTCTAATCTAGGTTTTTGTATGCACTGGATTAACATGTCTTTTTCACTGTCAATGTCAATAAAGCAACCTACAGTAGAAAAAAAAATGAAAACTGTGAAAATGAAATCAGAAAGCTATGTTTTCTTGTGTTTTACAGGTATCTTTTTGAAGTTAGAATCCCAAGGGGTCCACAGTATACCTTCATAGGATGCTTGCCAATATTCAAATATTTCTGAGTGGTAATAAAAGTTATTCAAATCTGTTTATTTTGCTTCTATTCTTGTAGTATATTGGGAAATTTCATGTTAAACATTATTACATTTCATTCTCTGCAGATAAAATGTTCTTTACAACAACATACACAACATATAACCAGTGCAGTGCAGTCAAAATCTTTTCTTGTTTACATTCCAAATATAATAATGAGTACTTTTTATGACTTTGACCAAATAAACGATTGAAGTTTGAGGATTACCTTTAATATGTCAGTAACAGCATGAAGTTTCACTTTCTTTTTATTTTGGTAACTCTTAGCATCGGAGGAGTATTACAACAATCTGAACACTTGCTACCTACAGTGTAGGTAGCAAGTTTTGTAAAGCAAATAAAAGCAAGTAAATTTTTGAGGAAGTCTGAATGCAAACTTGAAAGTTTCTCCCAAATATCTTCTTTTTCTTTTCGAATCAAATTTGACAAATAACAGTCTGGATGCCATTTTGAATCAAAGTTTCACTTAATTCCAGTTAAATGGAAGTTTATAGTGGATTTCTGATTTAAAGTATGTCAGTGTGCTGTTTCAATGTATGGGACTTTTAGCCTTCATCAAACTCCTCCAGTTTTCACTTTCAATTCTTAGCCACCCCTTAGCCATCCCCTCCACCATCCCATTAGCTTCTTCCTTCCTTCTTCCTCTGTATCTACATATTCTCTTGTCAAGAAAGGAAACAAGTCATGATCCAACTTCTATAAACAGCCATAGTTCAACTACATGGGTGGATTTAACCACACAGTGTTGTATGATAGAGCTAATTCACACCACCATAATACCATACTGATATTAATAACACCTATAATGGTGCTAAGAAATACAGGGAGCGATCTACTTGTAACTAAAGATTGTTACACATATTGATAGCAAAAATATGATATAGATATCTTGATAATATAAGACTGATAAATATACCAAACAAGCCTTATATACAATATCCATTTTTGAACTTTTTATAGCATTTAAAAATACACAATAAAAATTATGACAAAGTATTTACCTGGTCTAACAAGGCTGGCCTCATCAATGTTAACTCTGTTCTTCCACGTTTTATACCACAATTTAATTTTACCTGTTTGAAAGACTCAATAATCATAATTCATTCATGCATTAATAAATCAATTGACAGTTAAAAAGTACTGCGCATTGTGTATACATGTGATGTAAACACCTCGAAAAAGATTAAAAACTTCTCAACATGATATACATATGATATTGTTACATTCAATTTTCTGAGACTGTACATGTACATCAGTGTATACCTGAGCATGGATGAGCTGCGTCTCGGTACACACCGTTATATGCAGAGTACCTGGTACAATGTACACGGGCACACGTAAATATGGCATACCCCATCCACACACACAAATAATCAGGTCTGTCTGATGTCCAGCGACAGTTATGTACGTGCAGTTATTGGCCATCACAGTTTGACGTCGCAGCCTTTGCACTTGACTGAACTACGCCGCAGCAATAAAATCAATACCAGTGATTGCTGGTCATAAGCACAGAGGTGGTGGCCTAAAGTCTGCGACATACACAATTTGTACATAGACAGTTTATCCTGTGTACAGAGCAGACTTTCGGTTTGAGTGTTTATGGAGTAATACATGTCTGTTTGCCTCCAGACATTTTCTTTAGAATGTCAACAGGGTCAACTGGGGTAACTTTGGACTCTGATTCTTTCAGACACACATCTCATTCAGTTGATTAGGCCTATACATACTGTCTTGTAATTTTATCACAAAACGTACATGTGTACTGTACCAATATTGATGCTTACTGATTCAACCAAAGTCCTACTGCAAAAGCTGTTACCTTTGCATAATGGATATTTTTGCAAATGAGATCACAGACATTTTCAAGAGATGTTGTTCTTGCAATTCTGACTTCAAGACTATTGTAAGTGCACTTTTGTTGGTTTTTTTTTTTTTTTTTTTTTTTTTTTTTTCAGGCATCGTTCAATTCGTGGCCCAACCATTAATCGCAAAATTCACAAAAAATGAACACTCGTGAAAATAAGGCTTTTACAGTATATCATATTCCACATCACATACAGTTGTATATTACAAAATTGAGCGAAAACAATGTATACAGGATGGAATCAATATGTACGTGTGTACAGTATATGGGTGTGTAGGGATTTGCACACTACCAATCCTTTTATTCACCGTCCATAACATCAAATCTGTCAAAATAATCTATTTGAAAGCAGTTTTTCAAACATTGATCTCACTTCACACACCTTACATTGTCTTCCAGGATGCGAGGATACACTTGTATACAAAAAGTTTGAGAGCAGTTCTGTCCTACTCATAGATGGTCTAAGAAAAGAGATATGAGTTGTCAGGCTTATACAATGTAAAATGGTTTTATTATAAAATGCAAATGGCCAGGTGCTCTGATACTGTTGCACACATCAGCCCGAATTCACGAAGGTGGTACAAATGAAACCATGGTTTAAACCATGGACAAAAACCATGGAGCGCCAAGTGTCGCATGGAATATTTCGTTACGAAATCAGTCATTTCGTTGATGAAATGATTATTTTGTAACGAAAGGACAACATTTTGTTACGGAACTGTCATTTTGTTGACGAAATGACCAATTTCGTAACGAAATATTCCGTGCGACACATGGCGCTCCATGGTTTTTGTCCATGGTTTAAACCATGGTTTCATTTGTACCACCTTCGTGAATTCGGGCCATCTTGTTTAGGTGACTTGTCAGTGCTTCAGAGGTTCATTTGTTCTGGATTCCCGTTCTGCGCTTTTCTCTCTCACTCTCTCCTCTCCCTCTTACGTTCTATTTCTTTCTCTCTCTCTCTCTCTCTCACTGACATACACACACATATACTGACAAACACACACACACACACACACAAAGCTTTGGTTCATTAGTACGTTGTAGGTGTCAAGTAAACACATGAAAGCTGACCAGCATTTAATAGTGAGCTTCAAGCGCATCTAATTATGACATTTTTGCAACTAAATTGATTACATAATTCTTTAATTAGCCACAATCAATTCCTCCTGTCATTTCACTCCATTAAAAATTCGATCAGCTTGTGGGGTGGGGGGAACCCTGAAGCCATTGCGTGCCACGAGATCTACTGCACATTGTATCCGAATGCAATTTTTTTAAAAAAGGAAAAGATTATGTGGTATGAACACAGGCCAGCGAACCATGGGACGGAGATTACGCGTCGGTGGCCACGTTCTAAAAATATGCGGTGACTGAGAGAGTCGATTCTAAATCGTGGGATTACTGGAAAGGGGGGAGATTATGCGATCATTCAGAAAGTATGACATGGTTGTCAACAGCTCTGTATGGCAGTCATTGCCTGCTCCACCAAGTGACTGACCTCCACACTCTCTGTATAGTCATAGCCCATTCCATAACAGTCCATACATGCATACTTTGAATCCCTATATATGCGTATCACAATAAACTAGATATTGATTTTTTTTTTTTTACAACCATATATGTTTTTTATTTCAATTCTACAATAACAGTTTGCATACTCTTTTAACATCTCAAACTCACTGGTGACAGTCTTTTACATGTAGGCCTATATATTTTCAAAACTCACAATATAAAAATGCTATTAATGGAATACTATATGCCATATATTTTTCAGGGTTTTAATATTCAAAAATTTCATGTGTCAGGGGCTATTTTCAGAATTCATCAACATGCGAAAATGTAAAATCTGATTCTGACTTGAATGTGCTGTGTATGGCAAGCCAAATGTCCCATAAGGCAATAAACTTGGTTTATCGCTTTAAAAACTTAGGTTTTTGGTGATAAACTAAGTTTATCACATTAATGATCAATAAGGATGGTCTTTCACTCAATAAACAGTTTAAATTGATCCAAAACCTGAGTTTTTCAATTTTTTTTTGAAATTTGGCTTGCCATAGATGCGCACGAGTACAAGCATGTACAGTTACAAGTTACAGTTGCAAGAGCAATTACTCTTTGCTCTCCCCCCCCCCCCCCCCTTCTACTTGGTGCTGGAATGGTCACCTGGAATAACCACCGGGGAGTTAAGGGGACCGGACCAGCTGTAGACAAGGATCATAACATGAAGCAGAAGACCAGCAGCTTTTCAGCATGCGATCCTTTTCAAAACCACAAAAGTGATCTCGGCTACACCTGTAAAATGTGAATTCACTTCTGCATTAAGAAGCTCTGTCATCCATTGACGACACTACAGAAGAGCAAACTGATGAGTCTGAAGAGCAATGTCTGGTATGAAAAGAAAAGAGCCAAAGTTCATAAGACAATAATTTATGTGAACTGTTCACTGAATACAATTGCACTGAGCCTTTTTTAATACAACACCAGCTCAAAAGTCACTCAAAAAGTCCTACATTAACTACATGAAATGGGAAAATACACATTTTGCCAGAGCACTAAACACTCACACCACCACCTCCCCCCCCCCCAAAAAAAAAAAAAAATCTTTATTAATGAGAATAAGCATTGCCAGAACAGATTCTAATGACTGTTTCACCAGCAAAGTAAACAGTGAAGTGACTGAGAAACACAGGCAGGTAAAGTTTGTAAACTTGCCAGCTCTGTTGCCCCTTCCCTTTTCCAGGTTGGAAGGATTTCCCCCTCAGAATGGCATCATCAGTGAGCAGTTCACAAGGGGAAAGTCCCATGCAACCACCCAAGGTTGCACACTGCACCTTCACCCCACCATTCCCCCCCCCCCCCCCCATCCTCTCCACCTCCACGGCACATAACATGGAGAGACTCAGAGCTCACCTGTACCCACCAAAGCTGCTCCTGGAAAAAACAGCCCATCTCCTTGATAAACACGGCAAAGTCAAGAGTCATGGACATGACAATTTGTAACGCCCAAGGTTTCTCCATCCCCCCCCCCCCCATGCTGTATGTTTGCCATTCCAATGACTTGTTCCCTTGAACAGAAAGGCTCATGGTGTGATCAAGGGATGATTTCATCATTTATATATATGACATAATTTCATCCTTTAATAAGGGTTACATGTACATATGAAAAAATGAAGAAAAAAAAACCCATGAATTGTAAATCGACACCCTTGTTGCTATTTCCGTCACCAAACAACGTCTGTTGCAATTACCTTCATTGGATGGGAGAGAAAACAATGGCGGTCGAGAGCCTGTAGTTGTCTGTCTGAAACTATATGGTCATAGATCAATTAAACGTTAAACGCGAAAAGGCACACAAGACAAATACATGAATAGGAAGAGGTGCATTCTTCTCTGACACAAGACAATTTGGGAGTGCAGACATGACTTGCCACCATGAAAACCTGGGAAACAAACAATGATTTTATTCCATAGTTCCAAGTTCCACAGACCACAAGCTTTCCAATATTAACTATACAGTCTGCTTAATTTCTAAATCCCTTGTCAAACAAGGTAAGAAATCCAGCAACAACACACACACAGTTTTTAGTTTTAAAGTTCAAATGCAGTGTAGCATGCAGGGGAACAAGTATTTTCGACACAATAGTTAAATGCAAAACAATCAAGAAAGTTTCAATTCTCAAAACTGTAAGACTTTAAAATTTGGACCAGAGATATTAAACTTCCCATTTGTTGAAATGATATCCACGTCACTATCATGTTTATATCTCAAGCACCCATATTCAATCTTTTTTTTACATTAGCCAATGAATAATTTTACTCAACCTGTACTTTCGAGTTTGATACAGATACATGTTTCACGTTTCTCCAGCAGTTGATAAAGAAACTTTCCTCATCTTCATCTTTCCCTCTCAAATCAAAATGATGTATCTGTATTTTCAAAATTCACAATTTCTTTACTCCAAACTTTCATTTTTCTTCTTAAAAAAAGTCCTCACCACAACCCCCCCCCAAAAAAAAAAAAATCATCTGGCAGTGACATTGCAACTCTGTAATCACCTGTCACATGTCATTGCCAAACAAGCTTTAAAACATTTCTGAAGACATACCTGCTCCTCCCTTCTGTTTTCTCCTCAGCTTACTCACAAAATGGCAAGAGTGTGCATTAAACTAATGCATCAATGTTGAAAAAGCTTCAGTGACAGGGACAGCTCACACATGAGCACTTGTAATTGTCCAAGTTCAAGTTCTTTTGGCTTCCAGCCTGTGGAATTTCCCCCATATCACAAGCTTACATGCCCCTTTTCATCAAATTTCCCCACAGGGTATGATGGATTACCCTCCACTCCCCCCTCCCCCCCCCCCCAAAAAAAAAAAGTTTCTCTCTCTCTTTCTCCACTACAGAAGAGAAAATATGCGAGCATTGTGTCTCTGAAGACGAGCAGACGATGGGGAATCCCAATTTCATGAAAAACCCTGCATCGCGGAATGTTCTCCATGGAAACCCCCTAATGCACCATAAAACCCTATTCTGCATCTTGAAGTCCAAGTGTGTACAGAGCCCATGCAAGCCCAGTCACAATACACTAATGATACGGATGAAACAAATGCACATCACTCACACTGAATACTTTAACATACAAATACTAATCACAACAGCAAATATTGTTGTATTTTGATATCTGTTGCCATAGCAATATGGAGAGTTGGTATACTGGTCTAATCATGTGGACTGAATCAAACATATTGGTGAATTGAAAAATGAATGTAGGGGGATATTAGTCCAGCTCAACAAGTATTTAAGGGGTGTATGGTATACAATATATGTGTGTGAACCTCAATAGACTAGGGCTAGACACTCTCTACAGTACATGAAACACTCAATATGATTATTTTGATATTCCATGCCCCACAAATTCACAATTCTTTGTGATTATCAAAGCTGTTATCCCAATCTAAATAAGCACTAGAAAATGTATGCTTGTATACACCCGTACCACGTTTCATCACGAAAACCTACACCATTTCTAGGACTTGATAATAGCAAGCATTGGTACAGCCAGAGAAGAAGTAGCCATTTCGTCGCCGGTCACACGAACCGACGAATCACTCGATTTTGGGTCAAATTTTCGATTTTGAGATTTTCAATCATTTCGATAGTAGACATTCCATACTACATATTCTGAAATTCTCAGTGTGCAATTCGGTGTATTTTTTACGTAGTTATAACTTTTGTAGAAGTATGTAATTCCATTTGTTTTCCCCATAGACGCGTGTGTTAAACAATCAGGCGATTCGACGGTTCGGTGACCGCGCGTACTAGTACGCGCAGTCATCGAACGGTACGCGCAGTCACCGAACCGACGAATCAGTGCGCATTGACTTGCGTGTTGTTTTTGAGATTCAACAGTTCATTGACCGCGCGCATAGTGCGCGTACTATGTAATACATGTGTTGACAATGACAACGCTCAATGTACATGTACATATGGACACACATGGAAAATGACAACGTTCTTTGCAGACCGAAAATACATGCATGCAGCTCTTCGACGATTTCCCGCTTATTTGTTAACAATACAATTCGATAAAAACTTCACAAGTTAGAGCAAGAATTGAAGTCTGGTGTACTACAAAAATAATTGGAAATTATAGACATGAAAGTGTAGCAACCATAAGTCAAAAATGGGCTAACTTCAAACGCGTTTTTCTCGAATTGTCATTCTTACGCAAACCTGAGGGATTCGTCGGTTCGTGTGACCGGCGACGATTTTTGGAAAGGACAAACTATAATATACTGTAAAGCACAATACTTTCGCGGCACGAAATTTTCGCAAATTGGAGCCGACGGCCTTTTTCACTGCATGAAATATTCACGAGTTGCCTGTAACATTCAATGCATATACAAGTTGTAGCGTAGACAAGAACCTTTGCATGCATTTGAATTTCAAGAATTTTGGCTCTCGCGAAATTTGCGAAATTAAAATGCATGTGAACGTTCCTCGTTTTACAAACTCGTATGAGTTTGCAAGCTTACTTGTGTACAGTGTGTAGCAGGAAAACAGTGGCTTCTACTGGGAAGTATTACTTCCCATTTCGCCCTTCATTTCTCTCCTTTCTTCTTGCACCCTGTTCCCACAGCCACACTGCCCCACTGGCTTCTGACCCAACCCTGAGCAGCACACAGCAGTAGCAGCGACAGTCACAGTCATGGCAAGTCGCGCATTCCTCGGCCTCCTACCGCACGCATTCCAGCGGTGCTGGCTTACTTCATTTAAAGGGAAACCAAGCCAGGATCACTGAAGGCGTCAATGGCCCAAGGACGGTAATGGCGCAGCTGGGCAGGGCAGCTGGGCAGGGCCGAACGAGTACTTGGAAATCTGCTTAATGACATCAGCAACCTTTGCAATAAGTCTTCCCTCTCTAGTGTTTCTAAGATTCCCATAGTTGTTACAAAAAAACACACCTTTTAGAGCAAATTTATTGTATGTAACTGTGTGATTTCTATTTTGGATAATACGATATGTGCTATTAGCATACACGTACATGCTGATACAATAAACATAACACTGCATTTAAAAGCAGCAGTATAGAACCCAAGGTTACTTCCATCATTATAAACAAACAAAAACAAAAATAACAAACAAAGACAATACGATTTATCACCTAAGGAGTATGCTACAGAGCCCTGACATGATGAAAAGTAGATTTATGGATGCTTTGTCTCAGTTTCACATCAAACTGTATATTCATAAAATGATTTACAGCACTATCACTCCCTACTGCCTTGATGAAAAGGGAACTTCAATGTTCTGCTTTCCAGCTCAAGTGGAGTCATGTACAGATGTATGGAAGCTTGTGCAGTGAAAGTGCCACCACAAAGACAAGACAATTCCTCGCCTTCTCGACCTTCTCAGGATCAAGAAGGCAACAAGGCGAGATCCAAGATCTAGTCTTCTTGACTTTTCGGATCCAAGAAAGCGAGGAGACGGGATATGACTATGAGATCTCATCTTCTTGCCTTCGCAGATGCGAGAAATTTAAAAGACAAGATCTTACATCAAACCTTCTTATCTACTTGGACCTGAAGACAAGATCTTTCATCACACCTTCTCATCTTCTTGGACCCGAGATGTTGAGTCTTGTCACACCAAGAGAGGCAAGAACATTATCTTGTCTTCTCGGTGGCACCTTTACGCTTCCAAACACATGGGTTGTGCCCGCTCAGCAGTACATTTGTACCTCACAATTTAGAAGCGAGTTTCTTGCCCTTGAGGAGCCCAGCCCTGCCATGCATTGGCCAAGTCATGCTCCATCCTGGCTCCATCCTGGCTCAACCGGGATCTCATCTCATCTAATTATGTAACTAGATTAATTCCCATGAGCAAAGAGAGCGTACACTCACTGCCCTATCTTTTCCATCCCCCCCCCCACACCCGCCCTTTTTTCATCAACCAATGCATTATCATGTGATCAATTAGCAATCAGGATCGTAATGACCAGAGCCGAGAGTCAGGTGCAGGGATGTGTGTACTGTAAGTCTAGTATGATGTCGAATCCCGTGCACAGCCCTCGGGTCAAATTAGTCCGACCTTTGATGTTGTATATAAGTTTTGCAAGATGATACTATGCAATGTGTAATTGGGTGCCGATGGTACCTGGCATAAGCCAATCCCCTCAAAGGTTCACATCATCCAGGGAGGTAAGACAACTCCCTGCATCATGACACTGGCTGTAAGAGACTTCATGTAGCTCTAGAGTTCGTAGCTCCATGATATAAATGAGCACACACAATATGTATTCTTATCACAAGTCTATCAAAAATCCACATCCGGTAGACCTTCTCAAACTTCATTATTTTGAACAAGTGAAATTTAATAATTTCAGGGTCAAATTTTTCCCTGTTACACTGCCTGTACATTTGTGTACAATGTACCGATACTGATAGCAAATTGTTTTATTAAGTTACTTTCATTCTGAGTGAACTCTGTGAAGTTCGTCTGCAATCTCCCAATCAACATACATGTTCATGTCATCTAAGCCTTTTAAAGATGCATGATACACTGGCAAGTATTTCTCTTGTGAATACTGTCATTCCGTTGCAAGAAGTATGAAATGTTTTGTATATCAAAAGTCAAAGGCCAAAATTCACAAATTCACATGAACTATATAAATTTGAGCTGCCTCAATGCCCGTCGCACATCGATTAGGTCAAGAAATACATTATATCACACCAAATGCGCCATGACAAACGCATTTGCAATGTATTGGAACTATGGTACATGTATCTCACTTAATTTGGACCAAAAGCTTAGAGAGATGATCAATTTTTGGAATGGTAATCATGTAAAGAAGAAGTACAAATGCACACTTTCCCCCTTCCCTTCATTCATTCCATGGAATTCCATGCCTGTATCATTGTCGATATATAAATAAAAATACACGTCTGTATTTAAAGGTATAATTTTCCATTTGCAGATAAAACAAAAACCCAGCATTAGTGCTTCAAAATAGTTCTAATATGTGAGTTAGGGCTAGAAACAACCACTGTAAAAATTTGAATCCGTATAATCGATGTTAAGTGTTGTTAAATACACAAAATGTGAACAATACATGTAGTTATAATAAAAATGTTTCCGGATTAAACCGTCTACAGTTACGGTTTATTGAGAAAAACACTGTTATCTCCTCATATTTTAGTCTTTATTGCAAAAATTGTATATGGTAGGATGTTTTGTGATACAACAGACCTACACATATGCATCAAATGTGATATCTTGAAAATTTTTGAAATCACTACTCCCAAAGGTAAACTGGGCCTTTAACAAGGCAAGGTTTCGAACACTCGGTAGTAATAATTCTCAAGAATCAGTTTGCAACCATTCATGATGAAAGTTTCAATGTAGAGTTTAGTTTCCATCTTTCAAAGTGTGACTTGCTTTCAAATCGTGAAAAAAATATACCAAAAATAGTAACTAAATATTGTTTTTAACAGCAAGACTAAATTGAAATACATACAGTATGGTACATATGAAGCTGGTTACAAATAACCTGACTGGTTCTCATGCATTGATGGCAATGTAATGTGTGCCCGGTGCACAGAATGTCGCAGGGGCTCTAGCAAAGGGGGTTGATTCATGGCAAGTAACGATATATGTGTTTCCCTTTCTGGTGGGTAAGAAGAGTTCAAGCTCTACACTGATGTGTCTGATACAGTAGGTGCCATCATGGTGGCCTTCATCCAGAATGTACCGCGCGAGAATACGATGATTCATTATCCCATGTAATTAAATGCAGCCCTGCGTAACTCAAGGTGGCGCATCGCGGGAGTGACAGCATCTTAACAGTAACAGCCATTAAAGGTCCCGGTCGGGGGGGGGGGGGGGGGGGGGGGGGGTCATAAATATATTTTGCCTGTTATAAACATGTGATAAATATACTATGGGCAACAATTTTTTATGAAGCCCCATGATTAATTTCCTCATCATCACAGGAGACTTGGTACAAAAGTTGCTGCAAACTGTAAACTTTGAAAGCCATTTACTCAGAAAAAAAAAGGTGTGTGGAATACCAAAAACTGAAATGGGACTTCTGCCCACGTTCTACAATGTCTTCCAGGAAAGCATTGTTAAACAACATCCAACACCTTCCAAACAATTCAACAACATTTCTTCAGTATAATACCCAAGCTTTAAAAGCTATTAACATAAATTTTACAGCAAAATGTGTTGGAGGATATGCTCTGGCAAACACAGAAAAACTCCTTGACGACCTCATTCCCAACAGAATGACTCATCAAGAACGCTCTATCATCACCCTCGACTCCCAATCACACAGAAATATTTATAAGAGCAATTTCATGATCACTTCACTCGTAGTCTAACCAAGACCTGAAAATATTACATCAAATATCTCTTTATTAATTATTGAGAAAGATGAATTCCTTTAGAGCAGGCCGCTACATGATCAGTATCTGCTTTGATGCGAGGATGAACTTTTGTGGAGGTCAGCGACTGGAGAAGAACCACGAATGATTTTGTATGAGGATGAATGTCTTCCTAATGATCGCGCTCAAACGCCATGTATACTTGGTGATGTGATATTTTACAATTTCCTGTCTGACTTTGTGTGTGGCGTGGAAGGACAGCCAGATTGCACAAGCATTGGCAACCTTGGTGTGAGCGGTGTTTATGTCAGGCATGCAATGTTGACATTGCTGGCAGATCAAATTGTGATGCAGCACGCTTGTTACTCTCTTCACACACCGGTGACTTTGAAAACAAATACCAAGCCAAGAAGTAGACAATCAGGAGGACAAAACCAACAAAGAAATGCCTGTCAAGTTTATTCCTCCTTGATTATGCAGACTAGTCCAGCATGTTTTGACCAACACATGATGTAAATGAAAACATACAGTGTAACTAATCGACTGTACAAAGGCATTGATAAACAACAATTATAAAAAATAGGGGCAGAAAATATTGCCAACATGTAACTGCATCAAGAAACATCATTCACACACTAAATTTTGTATTACTGCTTTTGTAGTCCTATTGTTTCCTATCTTCAAAGGTTAACTTTGATATGATTTTTTTTAATGGTGTTCTAATTTGCTATCATTATCAAAGTCCCTCAGAGCAAAGTCAAGCTTCACTAGACTTGACATTTACAGAAATGAAACACAGACACACACACATTCATTTATTTACATGATTCAATGATAAAATACAAAAATTCTATAGATGCTGTGCAGTATCTGAATTGCTACATTGTAGTTCAGAATGTTTTCACTGGTTATCCATCCCATGATCACGATAATTTTTCAATGATTTTTCCATTCCCCTGGGAAGGAAATGCACATGATTACAGGGAATGACTTTCCAGGTATTGCATTGCAATATGCTATGCATTCTTCACACCACTGCTACACAAACTACATATTTATGGGCAGTAGTTTTTATATACAAATGTAGTCAAGTGTACAGGATACCATATGAAATATTATTCATCAGCTACAGGGAATAATTTCCCTTCTCAAAATTAAACAGAATTTTATTCAGTGGACATGAACACAATGGTGTACAATTCTATGTAATGAAATTGCTATACAAATGACATTTTGTATAGCAGTCATACCAAATTACATACATTTGTAAGTAGTAAATTATAGCCATACCAGGAAAATTATTCCCCGAGCCGTGATTGCTCATCAAATTCAAGTTAGAAAATTATTCCCTGGATGTCTATTCAAAACATGGAGTCTGCTTCCCTCAAGTTCGACTTCCCATTGTGTATCAAAGCTTATCAAGATAGCAATTACAATGTAGACTGCATCCAACACATTACAAGAATGACAACACATTGTACCCTGCACATAGTACATTTTACAGTACCATACAATGTTGTGCCCATTTCAACCAACCCATCATATAGGCCTACACTGCAGTTAATAAGTCATGAGACTGTGTGCCCTTCTTTCCTGGTCACCAGAATGAGACAGATGGTGAACATATCTACAGCAGATAAGACCTGTATTCTTAAACACACACTTGGCAGTCTGTAGATACAATGTACCAGTAACATGGTTGACGAGATCATAGAGACAAAATGCACTGCGTAATGCCAAAATTTCATACAGCTTATACATGTATGTCGTACCATGCATATTGGACAGTATTATGCAAAGATTTATTAGAGGGAAGGAGCTTCATTTGAGTGCATGCTTTTTAATCATTTACAGTAGCATGGCAAATGATGGCCAGGGAAAATATAATTAATGGTAAATAACAAGTCTGCAGTCAAAGGTAATACATGTACAATGTGAATTGGCAATGAATATCAAGTTTGCTGACATTATTGCATGCATGTAGGGCCTACATGTACCTGGTACATTACAATGCTGTACAAACTACATCCTACAAATCTTACAGGCCTACATTTGTACATACTGCACATGTATAGGTCCTACAAACTTGTATCCATGTGTGAGACAGGAAATTACTACTAGTAGTATACAAAATATTCCAGCGAAATCAAAGGCCCAATGTAAAGTGTACAGTAGGCCTAAATAATCACCATGATTCAGTTGTATACTTATATTGTATATCTAATTCCTTATTTCACTTGTAAGCTTCATCATAAAACACTGCTACAAGTATCCTATCCAACCCTATCAAGGAAATTAATTTCTTTGTGGGGGGGGGGGGGTTGAAAGAAGCTGCTTTATTTTTAAACACACTACAATGTACAACATGTACAATCTATGCAGTGGCATTGTTGATGCAATGATACTCATATGGCATGAATACTCACATGTGCACGACACAAATTGTCTCGATTCAAATGATTTCAATGAATAATTTCTGTTCATTCTTTGTGTACAATACTTGTTCCATTTTATTTTGTTTGATTACTACTGTTGTTTGTTAGTTTGTTTGGAGGGAGGGCGGTAATAATTCTATTTTCATATTACACTCCTCTGTCACAGGCTGTCTGATATTATCATATTTGCTGCTTTATAATCCCAAGAAAAAATAACACTCTTGATATTTATATTTGCTGCTTTATAATCCCAAGACACAATAACACACTCTCTCAGCTAAGTTCCTTGTTTGCAGCTTGGGAAATTTTCAATCAGACAAAATTTGCTCGCCGAGTCTCAAGCCTACTCTAGTCCGCATTATACGGCTGGTGATTTAAAAATAAATACCATCAGGCATCTATAAATACCAGGCTGATCGCACAATACGCCGAGCAGACGGCCACGGGAATGACTCGTCTGTTTTTCTGATTCCGACTCCACCGGTGAATGCGGTCAGAAAGTGAATGCGAGAGACAAGTCAAAATGCCTGGTACTGTACTCCGGCCAGCTTGTGAGCAGCATCCATCCCTCCCCCCACCCCACCCCACCCCCTCACTGGGAGAATGTGAATGGAGAGGGATGAATAATACTGGCTGTACTTATATGGGCACTGTTTATGGATAGGATGGGCTGAGTAACTAATGGCACCACAAACAGAAACAATTACCATGTGTAGTCTTTATACCCATTATTCTTTTGACTTAATAGGGAAAACCAGGCATTGGTATAGGTATTAACAACTTAGTGTTCTCATGAGCCTTTCAAATTTGTCTTCACATCCAAACCACACAGCTCCTTGCTGTAAAACTTTGAAAATTAATAACTTTTGAACAGACTGTCCTATTTTCATCAATCTTTCACTGACGAGTTCTATTAGTATTGTTGCATTTTCTCAATCCACACGTATATGAAGGTAAACTTGTCCTTTAAATAAAAACCACACACACAGAGAATTCCTTGCACAGCGCAAGGCAATTACATGTACAGCTTGCTCGAGAGAAAACCCCAACCCTACCCTAGATATCACTGAACCATGCGTGAGAGAAAACATACCAGACAAATCAAATTTTCAAAAGTCAACCGATGCAGAAAACCCCAAATTGCTCCTTGCTCAATGACGAGAAGGAGCTGCTTTACATACACGCTCGGCTACACACGACTTGACTCACTCTTGAAAACCCCGTTTGCGATGCATTATCTTGTTGGATTGTCTTGTTGAAGGGCATCCATTGCTTTCCAACTCGACAGATCACTGGTATTCATCAGATGTACGCTTTCTTTGCCTCCAAACTCAAAAAGCTGGCTGAGTAATTGATAAAAACCCCGACAAAGGACGGTTTTGACTGCCTGCCAATGGAACGTTTTGCACACAGACAGAAATCACAGTTCCTTGCCAGCAGAAGGCATTTGTTCTCCCGCCAGATTAGGGACAAGAGACATTTGAAAAGATTTACAGACCTATTGTGCTTGTATTCTGTCCAGTTATGCACTTAAAGGCTTAACACGTCAATACCTTGGCATTTGACTCATGGCAGCAAACTGTAAGATGTGCTCCAGTGTCAGTTTTTCCTACACATAAAAACAAATATTTGAACTAGCAACAAACAATAAGATTTATTGGGTTTTTTTTTCCAGGAATTAAGTGAAAGTACACTACGATAGAATCTCACCCAGAGGAAGTTATTAAATGAAAAAGTTCCATAGATCTGTACAGTGTACATGTAGTATACAGCGAACTACTAAAATGAATATAATCTGAGTACAGAGGGTCTTGTCATCAGGTTTGATGGTCAAAAGTCAGCATACATTGTACATGTCCCATAACATGACATCCAACGGACTCCTCCTAATTGTTGTCCTGGTCACATAACTCTGAAAGTGTTTTGTTTTGTTGCATTTTTTTTTTTTTTTTTGCATGACGTTTCACACCTACATGCTTCACCAAAAAAAAAAATACACTAAAAAAATGTAATTTTGTACCGAGTGTCATATCTTTAATTTACAAGAAGTAGACATGTATCAACTTCTGTCTGAGAAGAAAGAGCAGAACGTAACAGATTTTATAAATCTGGGTCACAAGTCACAGGGTGAGCATTCTTTGCAAAGATGTGATCCTCAACAAACGTGCTCATCAGGGGAAAAATACAAAAGCCTGCAGAGTCACAATCGCACATTCGCAACAGAAGAGCAGCTTATTGTATTTCTAGTTAAACTAAACACATCAAAGTTTAATGGCAAACTGAAATTAAAATGGTCCCTGCATTCTCCATTTCTGTCTTGTTAGAATCTACAGGTTTTATAGACTTGTTGATTTTGTTTTTGTTTTCAATACACATGTATAATACTTTGCACAAGTTCAGATTTTGATGACCACTTGATATGATAAACACTGGATGTAACAAAAATCTTCACTCTTTGCTGACATTTTGTCTAAGGATGTAGTGATGACACATTTGTGTTACAAAAGAAATGGTAACACTACAGATTTATACCCCTTTGAAAGGTTTTTTTTTTTTGGGGGGGGGGTGTGGGGGGACTCAAATGCCATGGTTGACTCAACTGGTTGACTAGTGGGATGACTTTGTAGCTTTGCAATCCTGGGAAGAAAAAAAAAATCCTAATAATACACTGTACACGAATATGAATGTAATAGGAATATTGAATGTGATGTATTACTGACTCACCTTCAATGTACAATTGTAGGATGACATCAGTGACACTTTGACAAAATAAATACATAGTGATACACACTTGTAAAGTTGTACATTGTGTGTCTAAAATGCATAATGTATCTGTACTGTAGAGTCACTAGACTCTTTACAAACTGTATATTAAAGATAATAAAAAGTTTTGGTACCTCAAAAGCTTCCCTGAATTTCCTTGTCTTGGTTTGTGTTTCAGGTTAAAGTACGTTGTCTGTGAGAATTACTCGCCCCAAAGTGCTCTCATGTCTTAGTAATCATGCAATAATGGTTTCGTACCAGAGTCGACGCTGTACAGCGTCGATAAATATTGTACGAAACCACTGACTGCGAACAGCAGCGTGCAGCCCATTGTACGCATAGCTAACTGCGACCAGCAGCCCCATACGCATAGCGTAATGGGGCTTCGCATTGTAGCATTCAGGATCGTGACAGAATTAGTATCGCGGGTAAATGTCAACTTAAAATCCAAAAATTTCTTCAATTTGAAGACTTACCAATTAAGTTGAAGTATTGAAAACAGGCTTCGAACAACGTTTGGTTCTGCCAATAGTCCCTTTCTGTTCGAATTGATGACTGAATGTGACTCGGTCGAGAGGACCTTGGGAGAGCTACATACACTGGATACCATGGCCAGCGCATGCGCACACAAACATCTTATCCGTTCATGGATTTGAAATTTGTGTGCATGCGATGTGTTCGCATGCACTGGCTGTAGTATTCAGTGTACTGTATGTAGCTCTCCTGAGGTCCTGTCGACCGAGTCACATTCAGTCATCAATTCGAACAGAAAGGGACTATAGGCAGAACCAAACGTTGCCCGAAGCCTGTTTTCAATACTTCAACTTAATTGGTAAGTCTTCAAATTGAAGAATTTATGGGATTTTAAGTTGACATTTACCCTGCGATACTAAATCTGTCCTGATCCTGAATGCTACAATGCGAAGCCCGATTACGCTATGTGTATGGGACTACCGGTCGCTATGCGTATGGGGCTGCTGGTCGCAGTTAATTGCATGATTACTATACATGAGAGCACTTTGGGGCAAGTAAGTCTCACAGTGTTAGTTATATGAAAGGTACTTTAACCTGAAACACAAACTAAGACAAGGAAATTCAAGGACACTTTTGAGGTACCAAAACTTTTTATTATCTTTAAAAACCGATGCCGATATGACCCGGAAAGAGTAGGGATAGAGGGTAGCCCTTTTGAATTGATCTTCATTCACTGCTCACTTGGGGTACATTAAATTTACAACCATAACTTGTGAAGGCATGCTATCATAAATTGCCCATCAGCAAATATGTCCATCAAAGTATAGGCTCAATAGACAGTTAAGATTCTTTGCCCCGTGTGTACTTTGAAACACAGAGAACAGTGATAAAGTCGGACACAAAACATTGCGGGGATTCACAAATTTACATTGTATCCAACTCAGGCCAGCCTTTGTATGATATCCCCATGCTAAAGTGCCAATGAACAAGTCTAGAGATAGACAGCATTCCATGGGTTGAAAATGGGACAGCTTAGAAGGAGGTACAATGTACAAGTTTGAAATGGATGGATGCAAAGTGCAGAGTTCACAATAAAGTGTTTTGTTATGTTTTCCTCGACTGCTCTTATCTGACACACATATTGAATGTACACACACATTTACCTTGGGTACACACTTCCACCGTAGTGAACATGTACAAGTACGTATTCTTCAAGTCTGCACGTAGCGGGGCTTACCAAAGCACATTGGCAGAATCCTTAGTTCAATGCTAAATTGCACTATGACTATTGTACAAGCATTGTCATGGCACCCAAGACACGACATCCCAATCCCTTTCCCCACCATTTCCACACATTAGTCTTAAAAGCTGTATCAGTACACGTACAGACATTCATCGAGACACACATTAGTTTTGAAAGCCAGCTCAAGACATTCAGGGAGAAAGAGAGGGGAGTTACAACAGGTGACAGACTTGGCCATTCATGGCCACTCTGAGACTGTAATACCCGTTGAGGACAAGCTGCAGTGGGGATCCAGAGGGGGGCGCACCGGGCGTGCACCCCCTCTTCATTTTTTGTTAAAACAAAAGAAATAAAAAGAAAAAAATAGGGGCGCGTGCACCCCCCTTCCCCCCCCCCCCCCCTTAATTTTGTAAAGGCGCCTCCCTTTCATGGAATTCCTGGATCCGCGCCTGAGCTGACTTTGCTATTAAACACATTTCCCATTGATACCTGCCCATGAAGGGCATATACTCAGGATAAGTCTTCAACAGGTTATTGTAAGTGAAAACATATTAGACATGCTTTTATGTTTGGGTTTTTGTTGTTGTTGTTGTTGTTGTTGTTTTTGGGGGGGTTGAGGGTGGGCAGATTGGGATAGTGTAGCTTCTGAACGTACAATATATTCTCTTTTCTTTGCACTGTGCCTAACATGAACATAATGAGGTACCGGTAGGCCTTGGATCTACATAGGGGCTTCCCAGTCTCTTAAAACTACCGGCACTTTCAATGACTAAAACAATACCCAAGGCAGGCCCACACTTGCCAAGTTGGCTAAAAATCTGTTTCCCTGTGTCTCTTGAAATCCTGCCACATCCACAGGCACAAGACATGTGCTTCTATGATTCATACAAGATCATCACATAGAGCTTGTCACGTTGCAAAATCCATGCAGCGCCACAGAACCGAGTGTGCTGAAATGATTGTACAAACTGCACACACAATACATTTGCTCTCAAGTGATTAATAAGTGTATGACATCCATGTTGCTATATGGATGTCATAGAGCAAAGATTCATAGTACAAATTAATCTACTCAAGTTATCATCATTTGAAGATTAACTCAAAGTTTAAAATTTTGATGATTTGCTCACAAGTACAACTGTAGAGCCTGAACAATGATGTGTGTCCATACATGTAGGCCTACAAAACACAAGTTTCTGAGAGTTACTGTACGAGCTGAAATTTTCGCAGTGGTTTCATTTTCGTGAATTTCGCGAATCGCCTTTGAACCGCGAAAATAACAACACGCGAAAATAACAACGTGCGAATAGATAAGTACAGTTAGACCTCGCAACCGCGAAATTAACAACCCGCAAAATTAACAACACGTAAAAATGTCCTCCTAGTAGCAATTCGCGAAAATATCTGTACGCGAAAATTTCAGCTCGTACAGTATGGCGGTACTGTACATGTAAATGGTATGCATTTTACAAAAACACTAAGAACTTTTTAATGACTTGGTATGATAATGACCACAAACAAGTAGGCGTACCGGTATGTTTTATTTGCCATGTACATATGCGACACAAATGAAAACATCATGGCTTAAATTAAATTCCTACATATGAATGGACATCCCGAGTAGGATGATAACATAATGAGGAAGCTACAGTGTATTTGATGGATAGAGGCAAACAAACTGTGGTGTGCTTGGTCTAGGCATGGAACTACCATGGCTAGGTAAGCAAGAGGCCCAGGGCATGCAATTTGATTTCATTTTTCTCCACTTTGACTACTTCCTTTTCCCCATTCACTAAAGCAGGCCACTCCGAGTAATGGTTGATCAGGAGGTGGCACACAATGGTACAAGGGCCCTACAGGGAGAGTGACCTTGGGCGGGAAGTACCTCTAAAACAGGAGAAAGCGCTGGTTTGTTTTGTATTTAGAGTGAAGGAGAGAGTAGGACCAAGGCTAGAAAAGGGGTACCATTGTTACCCCTAATCCTAACAAAAGTTTTTTGAGAAGGTAAAACTCTTGGAGCAGCCCCATCAATGGTTAGACAGTCAGGCAGAGGTGACGGGCTCCCTCAGGTCATGTTGACACTTCATGACTGGCTACTGAACCAGTTTGCAAAGTTTTCTTACCCCCCACATATTGTGTCCCTACAACTTGCACGTCACAACTGTCAGAATGCATCGTGCTTGACCAACATCACCCCTGAAACTACACACGAGACTTGTTTACGCCTGCATGATCTTTGACATCAAAACAGGAATGCAGAGGTGGAAACGATAATAGTAAGTTTCAGCCAGCACATTTGCTCTGTCAAGCGAACCGAGAGAGAGAGGGAGTCCCATCTATAATAATAGAACCACAAATACTTCTCAGAAAATGGTGGATAGCATAAGCTATGTCCAACACTGCCATTCATACAACACCATAAGGCATGCTGACATACTGTGGTGTAATACCGGTGCATGTATAATATTGTCTGATGGTCAACATAACTTGACATGAAGAAATTCCCCTATAGCATAACAGCAAAGGAACACACTATATTTACCAAATCATGCTACATTAATTCTACAGAAGTTTCAGCGGCTGAAGGTCATAGAAGACTGACATTTTGCTATTCTCCTGCTGCTCTCCTTGACAAAAGGGGCAGGACACTTGTGGGTAAAAGGGGATTAACAGAAATACTACTTGTAATCAAGCATTAAACTGAAATCTAGGACAGGAATGTCCTTTTTTGCAAAGATGTTTGCTGATGACAATGGAAAGCGCATAGATCTACATTGTATGATTCAAGAAAAAGAATGATCCATCAAATTCACACTGATCACAAGGAAAATTGTAGTGTTTAAACATTTCCTCAGAGCTACAATAATTGAATGTTACATGGCAGGATCCTAGACTACTGATTCATTAGTACTGATGTTAAAATATACTCTAGATGAAAATGATCAAAGTTGTAACTAGTTCCTAACATATACTTACAATGTGCACATGTTCTCTATCAACTAAATAATAAAAGAATTGTACAATAGGATCTCCAATACACAGCATGTAAACAATAACCCTATCTATTTGCCTAATGTCAATACATATCAGGGAAATACTCATTCACTTTACGCTGTAAGATCAGTAATGAAATTAATATTTTCAATGTATTGTATATAATTCTGTAATTCTACACAGTATCAAATTGACCCCTTCAAAATCAAGGAATTTGTCATTCAATATTTTCGACCACAAGAGTTGTTTCCTGTAGGGTTGAAAGACCGTTAAAAAAACAACAAACAAAGAGCCAAAAACTTCACACACTTCACATCTTCCTAGTAAAGCATGCATATGTGTATAAAGCTGCATTTGTACTGCGGAACAATCAAAGCATTCCATTATGGTATATGAGTATTAAGGTGCATAAGAATAAGTGATTTGGAATTGTAGACAAAGGGTGGTTTGTAAAATCAATGCACACACCTACAGAAAGTGAGAGTGCCTTATTTATTCTACCCTACTGTGCTTGCTGACCATCTTTTCATAATAGTTTGCCCTACTTTGAAATAGCAGTACTAGGCGTACACTTGGTTATGATACGATGGAAATGAATTCAATAATGCTCTCTTTTAAACATACTTTAAGTCTAGCACTTCATTAGATTCTGCCTTAAGGAGAAGAAACAAATAATGTGAATAAATGCTTTGAATGACAATCACCCCATTGATGAAAATATGTAAGTGCTGACAAATAATCAGTAGCACTGGTGCCGCTATATTATCACACATCACATTATATGACGCATTCAAAGGAACTACAATGTACATGTACTTTGGTCACATGACCACCTCTCCAGTAGTGTTTTCCATTTCTTATGTGCAAACTTCCTCTATTAACTATGCCCTTTTAGAACTGTTTCAATGTACATTGTTGGATTGATCTGTATAAAAAACACTGGCCAATGCAGAACTTATTCCCCACATTCAACTGCAATATTCAAATAGAAAAATTTGCTGTTAGTGTTACCTTTGTTCCAAATCTGCCCAAATAAAACACTAATTTATTTGAAAGAAATTACTTTGCATATAGGCCTAGAGTGTAATAGTGTACAAATATTTATGTAAACATCAACAATACGAAATGCATTTGATTTCAGGAATCTAAAAAGAAAATCAACTGTATACACTATGATCCGGCAATTACACTAATCTAGTCTGTGTGTGAGACCATAATGATCATGAAAAAGTAAATTCATACCAGAAGAATCACTTTGATGGACAGCTACAATTCAATCACCATGACCCACGAAAGTAGGGAAAAAGAAAACAGATAATAGATATGACCCTGCATCTGCAATAACATGTAGAGCTCTAATCGTCAAAGTGTATAAAGGCCAATTCCTGCTGGATCATCACTTTGATGCACAGTTTGCTCATTGTGACCTGACCATAGAAATTTAATTGAGACTATCACACATGGTAAGCGCACACTAGACTAAGGGTGTGTTCGAGCGCTCTCCTGAAGTATACCATACCATACCCATACCAGAGGAGCAGAGCACACAGAACACTCCCAAAGTGTACTATACCGTACTGTGCCACAGTGCGTTCAAGTACAAAGTGGTCCAAAATCACACAAGAAGTTGCTGTGAGAAGAGTTTCGTTGCATGCACTATGCCATAATGCAGAGTTGATCCTCTTCAATCGGGACATCATTTGTAATTTATGTACAGGGTGGTGTATTAAGTTAAAGAAGCATGTCAGGTGCATGACCCTGTTGCTTAATATTATTATTATAAAAATGTGTGACCCCTCGGACTCGTGTCCAAAAATTACTCATGATGTACGTTTTTTTCCTCAACCACAGAGCACAAGAGCTCAAACACTCCCAATCTGGCATGATTGATGCTAATACAGTACAGAAGACAGTTCAGTTTGGTATGGTTAAGTTCGCTTTTCAGCACTCGAACACGGCCTACAAAATCAAGGATAAAATGTTACACTACAGACAACAGTCATGCATTTAAATATAAGAGAAAACCGCCCATAATTCAACCATAACAGATTAACGCTGCTAAAATTTGAGCGCTGGCAACATGTCAAATCAATGCTTTTGCTTTTGCGTGGAACTCAAATTTTAGCATGGGAGGTCGAACCTTGGTGTAGGTATTTTCACTTTGAGATTGTCTACTTTAATCATTAAAAGTAAAAAGTGGTTTCTTTAGCGGTGGTCTTATTTTCGCGCTTTTTGCGCTTTAAGGTTGAACCGCGAATTCAACATCACACGAAAATGTTTTGAAAAGTCGCACGAAATTAACCACGCAAGGAAATGTTTTGAGCTCGCCGCTTGTTACAATGCTATTGCGCACATGCACACACAAAGATTCCCCGCATTGAGTGTATTGTGGTCAACACACACACAGTCACAGCAATACCGCGCAATGTACTGGAGGTCAAGCATGTTATAATATAAAGTACTCGAGAGACGGGATTTAAGGTAAGCCTGCCTGCATTTAATTTTAATTTCTACTTAATAAATAAAAGAATAATAGGATTATAGTTTGGGTTTTCATGTGCAAAATAAAACAGTTTTTGCCGACTGTGAATTCACAGATTTTGCCGACCGCAAATCTAAACACATACGAAAAAGTCAGCATGGATGGAAACCGCGAAAGTATCTGTACACGAAAGAAACCACTTTTAAATATACAGTAGTATGAGTATGACCATTGATGTCTCAGTCAGTGTGTCAGGAATAAATGAAATTCAAACTAAACACTAACAGTGAAAAAAAACTAGAAGTAGAACCATATAGCCTAGATCATGATCGAGGTAGGGCCAGGGTAGACTAGAAATTATGCATGGCCTTGATTTCTGACTTAAGTTATAACCCGCTAAAGTTTACTAGCGTCAGAATCTCTTTTCACTCATAACCATTTTTACACCAACCATTTCACATGTTCAAAACGTGCAATGACTCAGTGAGGATAGTAACGTTAAAATAGGGGTTCTAGTTACAACACCCACGTTTAGCGAGTGGTCATCGCATCCAGTGCCATGCCAGAGGGAGTGAACTGGGCGAGAGAGCGTGGTACTGGTAGTGATCTTGCCCTTGGTGATGACAGCCGCAGCTCCGCAGCAGTAGCAGTTCCGTGCAGTGCACTAGTTCTATGCCTGATGCGGAGCGACTACGGTTCATACACGTAATCGTATGACAGAATCACTGTAGAGGATCTACCACGACTGTTCACAATATGCAAAACTTGATGCTTATTTGCGCATGGTACGATACATGACATGATTACATTATTCGGCGATATATATACTTGCAATGAACCTGAGAATATCTCACCTGAGAAAAGCTTACCTTTTGGATAACCCTGCGGGGCTTTCTACGGCTGTTACTCGTTAATATTCCCGTTCTAGCGATAGCGCCTGCTACACTTTCCAATTACTTCCTGGGTTAATATGTGTGGGACTACATGTAAACTAAAGTAACTCGCTTTGAGAGATAACGCGTTCGGGTTGGTGCATCATAAACTGTACGTGACTCCCAAGACTCGTCACACTCCCTGCCCGTCGCGCGCACGCGCAATGGGTAACTCCCTTATAAATATTCATACTATAACACCCTCGTAACCACATTCTCTCAAGTGATACTACGACTTCCAATATACTTCGTAATGTATTCCCATATTTATCAATTTCAAGACAAAATGAAACAGGGAAAATTCATTTAATTTTGATCTAAACCTATCATCTTAATGTACTTAAGCCTTAGTTTGGTCAAGTCTAATTTGCTGTTCAAGTCGACTTTCATAAACAGACAGTGACAAAATGAACAGAAATGCGTTTCACTCGCGCAGCCTAATCGATGATGAGTTCCAAGAATCCTCTTGAATTCATGTTTATAGTTCCAGAGAGGTTTGTGCGCGGGTCTACGGGAGAGACCCTCAAGGGTGACTTTATGTCATTATCACTCAGATCTGCATATTTGGTAAGTGTGACAGCACTGTTCAATGAAAATACCCGATGAAGCTTGATAATTCTGTCACCTTCCCATTGCATGTGTGATTTTTTTTTTGTTCAAACAATATTATATATGAAATGATAACAACAATGATAGCGATGAAGATATTGAGATTACAATAATTATTGTTGTGATAGTAAACTGGCACCAGTGATTATGATTACAATGATCATCATAGCAGTAATGAAAAAAAAATCATTTTACGATTGATAATAATGATGATTACAAAATGTTAAGAATATAATGCAGTCAAAGCAGAAATTAACATTGTTATATCATAGGCTAGATGATGATATTATGTTGTCAATTATCCACTCTTGTCTCGGTCAGTGTTATTAATGCGCTTCCAGAATGCCCTGTGAGAGAGACATCCCTCTTATTTTAATGCACCTACACTCATGAGTAGGACCATCATGGGTAAATTGCCTTGCCAAATAAGGATGTAAGCTCCGCAGGAAGGATTCGGACTCGAACCTGCGGAACTATCAGGACTCCACAGCTTTATCTGCTATACCACTATGCCACCCCCCCCCCCCCCCTCCAATATCCTGAAAGAGATGATGTGTATGGAGGTAATGTAAACTAGGTTTGGTGCAGTTTTTATTTCCCGTAACTTTCACGGATAGTAAATATTCATGTTCCGTATTTTCTTGGCCCTGTTTACTTGTTAAAAGATTTAGGATTAGCATCTTTCAAGTATGTACGCTCCGAGTGTAAAATACCTAGCTCTCCCACATCCCCTCTCTCTCTTTCTTTCTTTCTTTTTGACACTTACATTAATCTTTGCAGGGACGTGTATACAGTATGTCCACAAAAAAAAAAAAATACAATCAGATTTTCGCATTAATAACACCCAATATGATTAAATTGTCTAAATGCTACTTCAGGGTCTTAAAATATAACATTTTAGCTCTATTCTGCAGAAAACCCCATTCGATTTGGAAGCGGTCACAGAGAATGTGGATTGTTGTAAAGCATGTCATGAGTCTGATTCTTCCAAGTTTAGCATTTCGATGATCTTGTGTGTGAATACAATAGACAGAACTTGGAGGGAAGAGATTCCCGACATCCTCTACAAAATTCTTCATCTCTCTTTGACCACTGAAGCAAATTGAATGGGGTTTTCTGCAAGATGTGGGCAGTGAGTTATATTTTCATATCCTGAATTTGTATATAGATTGATTCTATATTTTAAAAGATATCATTGCGGAGGGCCCCGTTGTAATTTTTTGGGGGACATACGGTATAAGACAGCAGCGTACATGATTATGACAAATGTTACGTAATGTTGCACTACTATACCTTTCTGTATATATCATTAAGATATATAAAATAGCAGCACTTGAACTCTGTTAACTTGAGCAAGTATATACTTTATGAGCATTGCTGACAAGTATTAAAAAAAGTGTATAAAAGACTAGATCACCGTTTTCTTGTGTGACGTTTCTGGGTTTAGATTTTGTTTCAGGTGAGATGTAATTAATTTTCACACTATTTGTTGCCGTATTTGGTAAACACAATAGATGCCTCCATATTTCGGAGGTCCATGATTCGACTAAGAGTTTTCTGATGGCCCATGGGAAAATAACAATCATTGCTTATTGCTTCATCTCTCGATCTGTCATCTTCTTTCTCTTTAATATGCCTCTTTCTTTTTCTTTCTCCCTTTCTTTTTTTCTTTTTAGGAGTTGAGATAACTTTTGCAAGTTTAAGAAAATAAGGAAAATTGCCCGTTTACAATGATAAATAAAAATTTGATTTGAAGGAGTAGCAATATGATAGATTTTGTTCTTCAATAAATATACACTGATGTAAGCATATAATCCTGCAGATTTATTCGACCGAAGTTGTTTAACTACATTCGTAATCATTGGTTGGGTTGAGAAATAAAGAATTTTTTCGCAGTGTTGGCAAAATTCAGTAAAATGTGTGGTGGTGGAGTCAGGGCCAATATTCCATTCCATTCCATTCTATTTCGTTTATTTCATTTCCAACAATGCAAAACATTTTCATACACAAAATAACACAATGTCAATACAATGTAGTAACAAAGAAAAATACGTGAAGTTAACAATACTAACGCATCACAAAACCAATAAAAATTGAATTAAAATTAAAGTTGCAGGAAATGGAGGAGACATGCTGAAAAGCTGGGCTTGTATTTTGCAGTCTCCTGGACAAAAAGACTAAATAACATCAAGGAAGCAAGTTGCTAGATATAATATAAAAGGTGCACAACGCATATAGACCTATAGAAACAAACAAACAAACAGATGGACAAGCAAACACAAGTAACCTCTCTTGTTAAAGAGAAAGATAGAGAGAAAAAAGAGCACAGTGAAGGAAAAAAAGGAAATTATTTTGAAAGAAGAAACAGACAGAGATATGAGGACAGTAAAAGAAAATATAGATTGATACATATTGAACCTACATTTATAATATAGTCTTTAAAAGCATTTACTATTAATTGCATTTGGATCATTCATTTTTGCTTCATTACAAACAAACAAAAAACATTACTTTTTGTTCTATTCTTTCCTGAAAGATCATTTGCAGTTTTCCTCAACAAATTGATTTTATTTCTTTTTTTTTCTATAGTATTGGAGTAATATAATTTTCGAGGTATACATAAGTTGGTTTCAGTGTTTCCTGTATTTGGCAAAATTTTTGATGACATTGATTTTTGAGCTTGCTCGTAGAAACTTATCTGCAGTGGATATAGATTGCGATCCAGGGATGCATGCTTATTCTTTTTAATTTGTTTTGTCATTACAAGAGGCGCATTTTTATTGCAACTGATTGACAAATTACCCTACATTGACGTCAAATATTCATGACTTTGAAGACTCATTTCTATCATAATAAATCTGAAATTTATGCATAAAAATTCATACGCTTTGTTAACATCAATCTCATCCAAGCACTTTATCCTTATCAGCAAGATCAAAATTAAAAATTGAATAATTTGTTGAATTCATTTTCCGTACATTTCATGATTGCCTCGATTTGTTTTTATATTTCAATTCGATGTGATTATAAATTAACAAGTATTGGTAAATCGTCGAAATGTTACTACACACAATACCATTTGTGAAACTTTCATCAAATCCATTAGAAAATATATTATCAACTTAAGAATGTCTGATGTCATTGATATTTGGCTTTTTGATGTGAGGATGAAAAACATTATTGAGATGATAATGAACTTAAAAACTTCAAAGTGTATTATCATCCATGTTTAATAAATATATGTTATAATCCCCAATTAAATACACTTCTTTTTCTTTACGGGCAACAATATCTAAACATTCATCAAATTTATCTAAAAACAAATTTGTGTCATGATTAGGGAGTCTATAGATACCCACAATGATATTTGGCATTTACTGTCCGATTTATGATTTCAATGGAAGGGTCGTCAGTGCATAGCATCAATATGTAAATCCGGTCTTAATTTGATTTAAACAGTGGTTATTACGAACGTACGAGCATTTATTCTATAATGATATAATAATGTTCCATCTGCCGTTTTGCATATAATATCCCTCACTGAATATTTTGCGCGATTTCAGTTCTTAAAACTATACTTCAAGATAGATCTGGATACCGTTTTTTATTTCTATTTTTTCTTTTTTGTTAGTTTGTTTATTCATTTCTTTTGGGAAAGAAGGATTCTCGTTTTATTTACCTTTTTCTTAAAAAGAATTAATGATTATCAATTACTCTTCTGCGTATTATACTCAGGATAAAGTTTTACAATGGGTTATAAACATTGATAAAACATTGTACAAAACGAATGGGCTATATACTCTGAAAAGAAAGGATTGTAGAAAAAAGGAAGGAATTTTGAATCAAAGTACAACACTGATACAAAAAATTAGTAATTAATGTAAATTAGATTGTGGAGTGATCAAGGGAAGTTTCAGTAATCTTAGTATATAATGTCGTGGTCACGTGAGTATTGTTCTTAGTATTGCGTATAAAAAATACTGCTCTTTTTAATATAGGGAATATATGCATTGTTACAACCACTGTCACAGGGGACTTCCCTCTGAATGTGGGGAACGAAAGTCCTCCCTGCGACTGGGATCTTTTCTATAGTCAAAGGTTGACTTTCTCTAAATGCAGCAGATTGTTAGCAGACCATTCACTCATTCAACTCTTTCGACTTGTGCAACTACAGTGCCTCGAAAGAAGTAGCCAGTCACACAGTGTTCTTACAATATAACAATCAGTAAGATTTATTATCTGGTCTCAAATTGTGGTCGTTAACAACAATAACATAGTACAATGTACAAACTTGAATACAGATATCCAATTCCACTTGTCTTGAGCTTGGTTACTCTGCTCGTTGGTTTATTCTAGAAGCTCCCGTGCTTGGTTGCTCTAGGTTGTCGACGATGCCCTGCCTGAGGTAGCGGGTCGTCTCCCCTTTCTTCTGGTCCTCTCTGGTCCGGAAAAGGGCCGGAAAAGGGGGGGGGGGGAGAGACATATCATTTTATCCCACTAATAATTTCGATAGCAGATTATGTTTTTCATTGCCATTCTTATCATTTATGTAATTTCTATCATCGTTTTAATTTTTGTTTGCATTGATTGTCAGTCTAGCCGAAAGGGCTACCACTTGCAGGTCGGGAAACATGCATGGGGGAAAGAAAAATGACAGAACTGTCGTGTTACCACATGGGCATCGCTCACTGCATCACGATATAACATACATTTTACCCGGGTATGAGGTTACTGAAATATTTTCCAGTCTTGATTATTTTATTTGGTTTATAGAGTATTTTAAACTTATTTGAAAAAATACAATGAAACCAAAAATAATAAATCATTGAAAATATTTTTTTTAATTTTCTATATTAAATTACTTTGAGTTTTAATTTAATTAATAAGGAATTATTTTAACTTAATATGACAGAGGGTACGTATCCAATGTATACAAAATGTGAATACCTTCGTGCGTGAAAGTTTTGGACGAAGAAGTGGACTAAGTTTTGTTAATTTCCTCGTGACCATGCCCTTGTTTAATCGTTTACTGGACAGAGACTGATTTGAGTCCATCTTTATTGTCTACTTTTGGCATAAGGGTTATACATACAGCAGAAATGCCTGGAAAAGTGAGTACTAACTAACACCTATGCAATATGCAATCATCGAAGTAGCTGGTACATAGTCCCATATATTCATAATTACGTGTGGCTATATGCTCATGGTGCCAGACGTCTATTTTCTGCTGTGGAGACTTGGTTCAATACATAAAGGGCAGTAGTTATCACTGAAAGTATGCCTCCCTCATACGTTTGTTTAGTCTAGATATCGTTTCGTTTCGTCTCGTTTCGTCACATGCATCAATTTTTGTTCCTACCTTAATTCCCAGCAATCTGTAGCATTGTTAAACTAGCCCGACTAGATTCTAGCTAGGCCTAGGGCCTAGGCCTAAATACTTGTAATTTTTAGCCCAGAATGTGACTAAGAATAACCAGCTGGTTTTAGACCAGATCTAATCAATAAACTTACTAGGTCTACCAGTACTATTACTAAATACTACCAGTGTTGTGCACTTCACAGCCCTATATTATCGATGGGAGATTTTACCCTAATCGAGCAGTGCGTGCAAATTCAAGTACGTACCGGTACCTATCAATGTGTATCAGGCACCGCAGGTTCGACAGCATGTCTTCCGGCACTGTACTGTGTGCATGTGTGTGAGATTTCGCGTTGGGATGCAGTGTGTGTGAAGTGTGAATGTGTAAATGTGTGTGTGCGTGATGAAAATACTTATGCCCCTTTACGGTACACCACAAGGTTGCTCTAACGCCCTTCCCTGTGCGATGCGGCGTGATCGAGCGCGAGCAGAGACAAACAGGGTGCTGTGCATGTAGATCGAGTTTGCACTGCGTACGGAACGCAACGAGCGGTAAACTTTCATCCTTCAATCATGATTTTAAATGAATGAATACTGCGTTATATCTTAAGCAGGGGATCACTAAATTTAATTGCAGAGGAAATTATTTATATCTACTCGCGTCCTTGGCGAAATTATTCTGTGAAATAATAATAAAAAAACCTGAAATCTTATCCCAATTCGCCAGTCTGTTAGTGTTTATATCGTCTACACAGTTACTGTTTAACAAGCCCGACCAGAGACGCCATGCAAAGTACCAAGCACGCATTTGTGTACAGCGACAGGACTGTGTATATAGCTACCGATACTACGGGCATTCACTACATGGACACACACACAAAAAAAAAACACACACACACAAGCCTCGTGTGGTTGGTTTGTGCAATTTGTGATGGAGTTGGATCGGGATGGATGAAGGACGCATAAAAATATTCACATAACTGTTGTGGCGAGCTAGGATGTTCAAAAATGGAATCTGTTGTATTGCAGATTACTGCCAACTTTTTCACACTTTGCGCCGTGATCATGGCAATTTTCTGCGATGCAACATTGTAAATGTAAAGCTTGATAATCCTGCAGCAGAGAGCAAAGGCACGCTATACCGCGATCGCACAGTGTTTGATGTGCTAGCTCCGCAGAAGCACAGTGAGTGAGGCGGACTTTCAGTGACCTTATTACTTGTCAAACGGCGTTCCATGCGGCAAGAGAAGCTCACCAGCTGCTAAGTGCGTGGTGGTTCAGGGAATATCACCTTGGCTGTTACAAGGCGAATGAGGTACCGATAATATAGGGCCGTAAAATGCACAATTGCCTAAATTTACTTCAGACATTGCATCAAAGTGGGCAGTCTATCAACACTTTGTATGTGACTGTGTCTGTAAGTTAAGCTGCTTTTAACATGATCTGTCACCTAAAAAAGGAGCTGTTGCACCTCAACTCACCCAGCTGGAGAATGGAGGACCATCCCAGCCCAGCACAACACCAAGAGGTGTAGCAACCCAAGCTGAAGCTACCAATAGTACAATCTTAGTTATTACTATGTTTTACATAACTATACACAGCCCAGTTGCTGTATAAGCTTCACACAGCATCTGGCCATCTGGTCGGGCTATGTTTTACACAGCACTTCAACAGCACTCACCGACTCTTTTCTTTCATAGAACAGCTAAAGATTGGGTGTTGGAATGCAGTGCCAAGTAATGCGTGAACAGATTTAGAAAATCATAACACAAAAATAAAAGCATTTTTGCTTACCATATGTTCCAGTAGTTGATGTCTCAATTCCGCGGAATTAAAGATAATATAAAGTTTTGGTACCTCAAAAGTTTCCCTGAATTTCCTTGTCTTAGTTTGTGTTTCAGGTTAAAGTACCTTTCATATAACTAACACTGTGAGACTTACTCGCCCCAAAGTGCTCTCATGTCTTAGTAATCATGCAATTAAATGCGACCAGCAGCCCCATACGCATAGCGTAATGGGGCTTCGCATTGTAGCATTCAGGATCATGACAGATTTAGTATCGCGGGTAAATATCAACTTAAAATCCAAAAATTTCTTCAATTTGAAGACTTACCAATTAAGATGAAGTATTGAAAACAGGCTCCGGGCAACGTTTGGTTCTGCCAATAGTCCCTTTCTGTTCGAATTGATGACTGAATGTGACTCGGTCGAGAGGACCTTGGGAGAGCTACATACACTGAATACTACGGCCAGCGCACATGCACACATCACATGCGCACAAATTTCAAATCCATGAACGGATAAGATGTCTGTGTGCGCATGCGCTGGCTGTCAATTCAGTTTAGCTCTCCCAAGGTCCTCTCGACCGAGTCACATTCAGTCATCAATTCAAACAGAAAGGGACTATTGGCAAAACCAAACGTTGCCCGCAGCCTGTTTTCAATACTTCAACTTAACTGGTGTAAGTCTTCAAATTGAAGAAATTTTTGGATTTTAAGTTGATATTTACCCGCGATACTAAATCTGTCATGATCCTGAATTCTACAATGCGAAGCCCCATTTAGCTATGCGTATGGGGCTGCTGGTCGCAGTTATCATGCAATAATGGTTTCGTACAATTTGTGTACTACCTCGCCGCCGTACTAGTAAACGGCTCTGGTACGAAACCATTATTGCATGATTACTAAGACATGAGAGCACTTTGGGGCGGGTAAGTCTCACAGTGTTAGTTATATGAAAGGTACTTTAACCTGAAACACAAACTGAGACAAGGAAATTCAGGAAACCTTTTGAGGTACCAAAACTTTATATTATCTTTAAAAACATGTGAAACTTATCTTACCTGGCCAAGTGTGAAAATTTGGTCATGCGAAAATATCCACTTTTACAGTATATGAATGTTGTGCAGCTTTATTTAAAGTTTGATTAATGCTCTGCTCAAATGTCACAAGAGCTGGCTCTCTTGTCTTTCGTAAATATAATCTTTGGATAATCCTCTAGTAATGCTTTCCTTGGGGAAAAAAAAAGACTACCTATTTGTTTGCATCATAGGGTCATTTTTTGATGGTTGCTTAATAAAAGATAAATAAACAATCGCACAGATAGCGATCTGTTGTTTCAGCTCTTAGAATTAAGCTGGCAAGTTGTACCTACATGTATGACAAAAAGCAACCCATAGGGATCTAACAACAATGCTTACGTGTATGAGGTTATCATACAAGTAAGTAGCTTTCTTGCAGCAGTGGTATTGTGGTAAAACTGTATTAAGAGCGTTGCTACATGTACTTATGATGAAGTGTATGATCAGAATTTTCGAATGTAGTATCAAAGAATGAAATATTTTATTGCTTTGTATAATATTCTTTCTTTTTTTTTTGCAGAGCAAAGAAGACACATGGGGAGCTAAGGAGCTCAGCGAATCAATAAAAGTAAGTTACATGCTGTACTACATTTTTTTCTTTAATTCATGGTAGATGATGTAATGTGAAGCCCTTCATGTTTAATTAACCTAGTATCACATGATTTTTTTTTTTCATCATTGACACCTATTTGCTCATGTAACAGTGTTTTCCATTGTTGCAAGGTTTTATTAAATAGTGAAACTGTTGAAGCAGTATTTTCCTCTAGTTTTCTTCATACTTCATACACTTTGGTGCTGTTCGTGTGCTTGCTTATTTCTGCAGGAGGCTAGGTCATCTGGGAAGAGTAGACACAAAGACAGAGACAAACACAGAGACAAACACAGAGATAAAGAAAGGGACAAAGATCGCGACCGGGACAAGCCCAGAGAGAAAGACAGAGACAAAGATCGCGACAGGGACAAGACCAGAGAGAAGGACAGGGACAGAGATCGCGACAGGGACAAGGACAGGGAACGGCATCGAGACAAGGATAGGGACCGCGAGAAGGAGAAGAGAAGGGACAGCGGGAAGGACAAGGAGAGAAGTCGGGATAAGGACAGGGAGCGAGAGAGGCGGAAGGAGCGGGAAAAGGAGGCGGACTCGTCCCGGGATAAAGAGAGGGACAGGGACAAGCAGAGGGACAAGGACAGAGAGAAGGATAGGCACCGGGAGAAGGACAGGGAAAAGCATCGCGATCGGGATCGGGACAAGGATGACGAAAGGCGCAGGGAGAAGGACAAGGACCGGGACAGGGACAGGGATCGGGACCGGGACAACAAACACAGAAGCAGGGACGAGAACAAGGATAGAGACAAGCATCGAGAGAAGGACAGAGAACGAGACAAGGAGAAAGAGAAGGAGAGAGAAAGGAGAAGCAGAACTGAGGAAGACCAGAGGGAAGATAAGAAAGACAGTGAGTATTTATCTACTCTGTTTTTTTTTTTAAAGTGTGCCCTCAAGTTCACGAAAATACTCTGAAACAAGAAATGTTTTTGCGCATTTTGATTTCGCAAATTCCATAACAGCCAAGGCTCTCAAAATCAAAATGCATGCGAAAGTTCTTGTCTTCACTATATATGCATTGAGTGCCAGCGGCAATTTGGGAAAATTTCATACAGCAAAAAAGGTTGTTGGCTCTGATTCACAAAAATTTTATGCTGGGAAAATATCTTGCTTTACAATAAGGTGGCCCATTGCTAGTCAAATGGGTCTGTGGTACATCCACTCGCCGTCCAATCCCTAGTGCTCTGGGAAAAATTCCAGTCACGTTATCAGTCTGACATTTATCTGCTCTAATGGGAATTGATTCTCCACTTCTGCATTTTTATATTCTATGTAGGAGAAAGTTGAGTCCCTCTTGTCAAAAGACAGGAAGTATACAACTTGTAGTATCACTTCCATTGGAGTAGAAGACAGACATTCTCTCTTGTCCAGAAAACTCCACAATAAGTCCCTCACTCTGTACACTCTCGAGCCACGGGATGTGTCAAGCTCTCACGAGATGGTCAAGGCACCGGTAGTAGTCACAACTCTTTCACTTTCCAGGGTGGTCCACAAGGAGTTTCAGCATGTCGCTGCAACATGCATCCTCAGCTCTTGTGCAACATCCTCAAAAGCCAGCAACACCCTCAAGAATTTCCATCAAGCTCAAAATAAAATGTATTCAAATATGTGAAAAACATGTGCAAAACACAAGAAACATCAAACTACCTGGTACTTGAATATTTGTTTGCAAGACATATGGAGAGAACATTGAATAAGCAGCACAAAGAGAGATAAGCTAAGAAATATTGCGTACTATGTACTCGTGATGTGCGCTCTCTGCACATACAATTTCTGCAATATTCTCAGATTCTGAGCTTGCAACATGTTCAAATTTCAAGTTGTGGACCACCCTGCTTTCCCAAGACCACATCCAATTCTTTCTGGCATTGTTAATGTTGACCATCAACAAAACTACCCCCCCCCCTTTGCTTTTAAGACCTATCACAAGTCAATGACCCTGATCCCCCAATACAAGAAACTTGGACAAAGCAAAAGATTATAGATCATGAACATGTAACTTTGGAGAAAGAAAAGTTTCATTCCAGGCAGACACAACTGGAAGAGGTTGTTCCCATATTTGCTCTACATCAGTGTGTACATTAACAGACTTAACTTGTATTGCAATAAGGTAACTCCACCTAGACCTATCAATGTAACAGTGTACTCTTGTATGGAGTGAATTCTGCAAAGATCCTGGATGGCCCGTGCACCACACAACACTGTTATCTTACAGCCTGATATCAGATCGTATTTCCATGTTGTCTGAGAAGAGTGACAGGGAACGACTATTTGACCCAAATTGTGACTGAGTAAGTCAAAGTCAACCGTTGCAGTGACGGTGATTAATCACGTTTGACAGCTGACGTAGCGCATTGTTGATTTACGAACGGCGCTTCCTTTTTCAGGACACAAAAACAGAGAGGGTGCGGAAGGTCGGGAGAGGCGTCACCGCGAAGATAAAGAGGACAGAGAAAGGAGGGCCGACAAGGAGAGGGAGGGCAGCGGTAGGGACAGGGAGAGACACCGAGACAAAGATGTAAGTTTAAAAGCCCTCCACCTGTTACATACTGCTTGATTAACCCTCTGTCGGGATCTCTTACGCCCTTTTGATACAATGAGTATTTGAGAGTGAGCGTTTGGCACAGCATTGTTTTGTAACACATAGATGTATCATTTATTAAAAATGTATTTAAAAGCTATTGGGGCCGAGAGACAAAGAGATAGTAAAAGTTTTACAAGTTGATGGATGCATTTCTGAATAGCCACATTTGTGTGTATTGTGCATCAGATTATATCAATTTTTGGTGTGTGCGTGGGTGGGTAGGTGAATGGGTGTGTTGATGAGCATTCTCAAATGTATGACACATTTATGCATAAAATATTGAGACATGAAGCCTGGTTCTAATCTAATAGTGTTGTCAGGTAACATATGTTTTGAAGACTAGCTGTCAGAATAAAAGCACAGTGAATCTGTTAGAATGAAATTTCAAATAATCAAATTGATAAAATACAAAAAACAAAAACAAATGTGTGCATGCTCTTCATATTGTGTGTTTTTAAGTGCATGTTTGGATATTATATTCTCAGTCTCTACAAACTGTATTTTTGATGTGTTGCATTATCTATCATCAAATATCTACACTGATATTCTTTGTGTAGATGTCTTGTGTAAGAATTCAAGACAGGGCCAACTTTGACTTTTGCTAAATGTATCAAATGCATGCTATTGGTTGGCCTGAGAAGTTGGGATGTTTTTAATGTATTTGGTAATGAATTGGCTACAGATCAATTTATAGTTTTTCTCATTTGAAAGAGCATGCCTTGTAGGTTGGTTATATGAATGGAAGGCTTTGTATGTGGTCTGTCTCGTTCAAAAAAAAAAGATCATGTAAGTGAGGCTGAGGCTATCAAAGTATGCACATTGTGACATCAGTGAGTGTGCAGTTATGCTTTCTTCCTGCGCACTTTTTGCACACCCATGCACGTTAGTGAGGAAATAAAGAGCACACACATTACTCAGTTCAGTGCTTGTGATGGGACCCATTTTATGAATATCTTCTATCATGTCATAATGGTTATGTTGGGCATATTTCAGGAGGACAGAGGTAGTAGGAAGGACGATAAACGACACCGGGACGGCGACCGCGAGAAGAGGAGACATCGCGACAAGGAGGAGCGAGGTTCAGCCGATGGGCGCAGGCGGGAGAAGAGCGCGGAGAGGAGACACCGCAAGGAGAAGGAAGCGCAAGAGAATGGGGTGGATGAGAGGAAGGAGAAGGGGAGGCAGAAGAAGGGGAAGCGTGAAGATGTTGAGGTAAACTGATGAGCAGCGCTCGCATGCACAGTCTTGGAAGATCTTTCTCTCTTAACATTGCTTCGACGTGCTGTGTTTCAAGATAACACGAGAATCAAAATCCCTTGTTACCCAATACGAGATACATTATCTCGTGGGAACGAGCCTGACCCAGTTTTTGTGTGGTCCCATCGTGGGAACAGCCGGGGTTCACAACACATTGCTTCACTTGCAAACAACATGAGGGAGCAGTCCACAACAGCTGACACTTTGACAAGATACATTTTTAAATGAAAGCAAGAGATAATTATTGAGCAGAGGGGTGAAGGTTGAGGTGTGAGTTTTGCCTCAATTTTGTCTCTCTCCACTAATGAAATTCATAGGAAATTTGTGGTTGAGATCTTACAAATTTCATTCGTAGAGGGAGACAGAATTGAAGAAAACTCACACCTCAAGATACATGTTACCACATTTTGTTTTTTTGGACATTCAAATAGGAAAGAAGCAGAGACTGATTGTGATATGCTGTTGATACACAGTGCAGTGATTTCTCTTTTTGTTAAACTTGCATAATGATACACCTTTCTCACTGATAATCTTTGCCTTCAGTTTGTGACAGCCTACCCATCATGTGAAAGAGTGAAGCATGATGCACTGGAGAATGTAAAAAAAAAAAAGAGAGAAACATTCAGGCTTTGGAATTCCTTGCAAAATTCAGTGCCTCAGTTAAGAGAATTCAATATAGACCCATCAGAGAATTGTACCAGAATGAAAATACAATAAAGAGATGCAGGCAATTGCCTTTTTCTTTTTGTTTCCTTTAGTAAATAATAGATAAATAAATCCAACAGAAGAAGAAAATGTGTACAGTCATTGTGTGTCCATTGTCATGATTAATTGCCCATTTCAACCTTTTTTCTCGACAGGATGATGTAGGTGAGGAGATAGTTAAGCACGAGGAACCAAAGGTCGCTGAACCTGATGGATACGATGACTATGAAGATGACTTTGAGGTAAGAGAAATTAAATAATCAGAAAAAGAAAGGGTTTTTATCTGGTTTAAAAAAAAAATGTTTCTGAAGGGAATAACCATTTTAATTTATTACTTCTAGCCTCATTTCTTTTATTTTGTTGCAACCGGAATTTCATTATAACTTATAAGCGTGTTCATTATAACAGGAGTACACTGTATCATAAAAGATAGTCTCATTCAACACAGGCTGTTTGTCTATTGGGCCCTTCAAAACAAGCAAGCAGACAGGCAAACAAAAAAAACTGAAACATACACAGAATTTAAAAAAAGAGCTTAAATACTGATTATTTTACCAATTTTCTGGGATGGAAAGATGAAAGAGAAATATAGTCTGTATTAAAACAGATACATTCATGAAAATTAAGGAAAAATTACTTGACAAGTACTAAGAACTGCATTCCCATGAAGCTGACTCATTTGTGGTGAAAGTCAATCAGAGTCTCTGTCCTTGTTACGGAATATTCATCCAGCTGGCGTCATTTTCCTTCTCACATTGCAGGATTACGACGATGACTTCGAAGAGGATGATGATGATGATGAGGATGATGATGCAGGAGACGATCAGGTATTGAGAAATCAATGACATACATTGTACCACAATGTAGGAAACTACAACCTTTGATGCAGTTATTGTAATCACATTGCAAATAATTTATTAGTGGAAAAATTAGCAAAGAAAATGGGATTCCATCGGGATTCGAACCCGTGACCTCCAGATTGCTAGCCCGGTGCTCTACCGACTGAGCTATAGAAAGCCCTTGTTCAGTGTTCGTCCCAGAAACCCGTAATTCTCAATGCTAGGATGGTCAGAAGCTATAGGGGTGTGTTTTTAGTATGTAACAAACGCAAACAGAAGGAAACTGACCAGAAATGAATATAATATATTAGTGGAAAAATGAGCAAAGAAAATGGAATTCCATCAGGATTCAAACCTGTGACCTCTGGATTGCTAGCCCGGTGCTCTACCAACCGAGCTATAGAAAGCCCTAGGTCTCCTTCTGTTTGCGTTTGTCACATTGAAAATAGACGTGATATTGCTGATGGTAAAGCTGTATTGTGCTTTGTTTGCTGAGTGGCATGAATGCTGGAGAGCTTTCTTTGCCAGTTGGTACAGATATCTGGACACTAAATGTGACCCGCTACAACAAAAGGATCTGAAAGTCGAGGGAGGAATACTTTCAGAAAATGGCATGACATTATTCCCGTACTCTTTTACTTTAATTTCACATATAGCACAACTCATAAAAGTACTCGGTTGCGGAGATATCTATGATTTTATGAGCGCATGTCAAGTGGTTGAGGAAATCAGAGTTTCGAGAAAAACGCCGTCAAAGTTTTCCTTCCGACGCTATCATGATCAAGGGAAGACGAAACAGTTTTCATTGCTTGACAATAGAAGGCATGCTCCTGGCAACCTCCGCGATGTTCATTCAAGCTTAGCCCCAGTGGTGTGACAACGACCAATCAGTAACCAGGATGCCATGCACTGACCAATAAGATCACTCCCTCGTTGCTAGGGGCGGAGTCTAGCTGGCGCTAAATCCAAATCTTGAGACACGTTTCTGTTATGTTTAAAGTCGGAAAATCATGGCCGAGAAAAACGCCAATTTCTTGCCTTTCCTTTGATCATTTAGCTTCGAAATTCCGGCAGAAGATACACAAAACATCAGGCTACAAAATCATGCCAAAAACAGAAATCCAATTATTTTGACCAATTTTAATGATCTGTCTTCAAACTCGATTTTCTCGGCTCAGCCGCCAGCGACTTTAGGATCCTTTTGTTGTAGCGGGTCACACTACAACAGCTGGTCACACTGACAATAGTCAGTGAATAGAAATTACCTAATCCCCCTAATCCTTATTGTGTTACCGTGGCCTTCCTGTTGGACTGAGGTACATTGCTACATCTGAGTGGGGCTTGCTAACTATTACAACTAGGTCAAGTTCAGATGGATTACTGAATGCTGATGAAAAAGCTTGGCCAAGTTAAGCTAGGTGCCATTGTTTAAAGTGTGTATAGGAGCAGTAGTTTTAATTTAAAAAAAAAATCAATATATGATATATAACAGTGATAATGATAGTGATGCTGTTATGTGAAGTTGCTATTGTTGTAATGATGAAACTGACAATGATGACATTAATGGTGGTAATAATGATAACAAGAAGATGAAGAAAAGGAAGAAAAAGAAGAAAAGAAAGGAAGCAGAAGACAAAGAGGAGCTTTAATAGAAGAGTGATGTAAACAGCAACATTTCTAATTATTGTAACTTGCAAATCTTTAGTGCTTTCACGTGACGATATTATTAGTTTTTCCCATCCTGCATGAAGCTTGTGCAGTGCTCCCATTTTAAGCACCATCCATGTTTACCATGAAATATATCCTCCCAGGTCCCAAGTGATATTGAAGAGATGAGGAGGGCCATGGCAGCGGAGAACCAAGCAATGAGGAGAAGTGCAGAGTCGGTGAGTCTTCCAGGACGTTGCCCCTGCGTTTGATTAACCCATTGAGGACGAGTCCTGAGTATCCTCGGGCAGGTGTCTAAGGGAAATGTGTGTTGTAGCAAAATTAGCCCATCCAACAGGTTAAGAACCATGCAATATAGGCAATCAACAAGGAGAGTTTGGATTCTCAGAGATTAGACCTGTTGAAGTGGTATAAGTTTAGCAACTATTGATGTCATTATCTATCTCTACTGTTTCACTATTTTTAACTCTTTATGTGCCATGCTGTGTTATTGTTTTGGTTGGGTTTTTTTTCTTTTCATTTTGTTGCCATTATCCAAGTTTCAATGAATACGTATACATAAAACCCTGTTAAATCATGCCACTGTCTTTGTTTCTACCTTGTTTCCAGACTGAGTCAAGATCAAGATCGGAAAGATCCAGTGGTATGTATAGAAAATGTAGAACCAATCATTATTAGAACCATCGTTATCAGGTGCATGCTAGAACTGAGACTACAAGATAGGCAATGTAGGGATTTTGTGAGAGCTTAGATGTGACTTCAATTTTCTAAAATTTGATAGAATTAATCTGTGGTTTTAATAGTTGGTTGTGTGTCTACTTTGCAATCAAATGGTTTGAATTTGAGTCCCTTTGAATGCTGCTGACCACTGGTATGTGCCATCCCCTGTACTGGCCTGTAGTAAGAGGCAAATACTTTATCCCTAAGAGTTCTTGTGGGTGAGAGAATCACAACTCGGGCTCGGAAAAGACCTCACTTCACTCCTCTCTAATAAAAACCAAAAAGCATTGTACAAATTTGGTGAGGTGGTGCACCACAAATAAACACAGGAAAATGGGCAAGAGATGCCAACCCCTCGTGGTTTGGCCCAGGAGACTGCAAAAGTTAGTGAGCAAACAGTAGCACACAATGCCATACGAGAAGAACGGCATTAACTGGTATGTAGTGAGACCATGAGGCATCAATGTTGAGTTAAAAATTCTCTTAGTTATCTCATTTAACCATCTTAATACCCACTGTGGAATATCTCTCACCCACTACCTTCCAAAAATCAGCATCTAGTGCCAGACCCACAACGTCTCGCACGGGGCGGACCTTCATCAACTTTGTCGCCGCCAAGCAGCGGCAGATCAGCGACCAGGTGGCCCAGCGGACGCGGAAGCGCGGCCAGGAACTCATGTCCCTCATCGACCTCGACGTGGCCAGCTACGACATCTTCGACATGCCTCCGGTCAGGGAGTATGACCGCTACATCTCCAGCTTTGGCCGCTCAAACACCAAACAGGTTTGTGAACGGAAACAATGAAATAAACAAATTCGTGCATACATGAATAAAAACACAGAGTAGTAGTATTTGGTACTTACGCGTGTACCAGTGTACTATTAAACCAGTTATTTTAACGTGCATGAAGCTTTCATGAAATTTGTTAGGAACCAAGATGCGTGAAAAATAAAATGGATGCAAAAATATTTTTGTTTGCACATTGCATTGAGTGCCAATGGCAATTTGTGAAAGTTTCATGCTGCGTTAAAGGCAGTAGGCTCCAATTTCGCCAAAGATTCATGCCATGAATGTTCTGGTTTTGCAGTACAGCGTATGTATGTCTGTAATTTTCTTTGATAGGTGAAGCAAACTGATGTGTGAGCATATAGTGTGTTGCTATTTCAGGCATTTGTCCAGCAACATTTATGACATGGTAGTATTCCATCTGTGATAGAGTACAAACTGACACATGATGGTATGGTCTGTGTTGCTATGTCAGGCTTTTGTGCAGTGCAATGAGGACAATCTTGACCGAGACGTGCAGACGGAGGAGGTGGAGGGGTGGGACAAGTGGACCCAGCATCCGGCCGAAGGGGTCAAGTCATGTGGTGGTGAGTGGTCAGAGGTCAAGAGATATGCTCTTATTCTCTTAACCCCATTGCTTCCAAGATGGGAGCAATTCCTACATGGGCTCATCACATTACATTACACATCCGGTTCTCCTAAGTTGCAGATTAGAAGGTTAAAGGTCAACATTGCCATTCCCTATTTCTGTAAGTTTTGGTACTATCTCATAAGACTGTTGAAAAGTCATGTTTACCAGTCCAAGTCTATTTCATAGTCTCAATTCCATGATTTACACAAGAACTAAGACTTTTACAATGTTCAGAGTTTTGAGTACTTATTTCCAGCTTACTGTGGCGTTCTACTGAACTGTTTTCAATGAGGGATGACAAACTAAAATGTCCCCTTGTTCCTTGTGCATTTTGTTTGCTAGTGGTGGCTTTCTCGCTGCATCCTACTCTCAGTTCTATTTCGAGTCTTATATTGATAAATATTATTTATCATAAAATCTCTTCATATGTTTGTGCATTTGTCAGGAGGAAATGTTGCCGATCAAGAGGATTACGAGCTGGTGGCAGAGAGAGAAACAAATTCTCTGAGGTTCAACCGCTTCATGGAGAAGGCAACTCAGGTATCGTACTGTTGCGCCCTCAACTGCAAATTTGACTAAAGTCTAACCCATGCAGGGTCAATAATTCCAACAGAGACTTTATTTCCTTTATGAAAACATCTCTAACACTTGGGTTCCATTGCACGAAGAATCCTCTGGTCCAGTGCTTGTCAATCAGTACACCGGCCCACCGGTGTGCTGAGGAGCTCTTGCCGATGGGCTGCAATGTCTTCCCAAAATGAAAATTTAAAAAGATTTGTATTCGATCTGCACATGTGACTGGGCCTCAAAGAACATTGTACACTGTAGGAGCCAAAGTGGGCCTCGGGTTAAAAAACGGTTGAGAAGCATGGCTCAAGTCTTAACACATCAAGTCCTTGAGAAATTTTTTATCACTGTGATTAGCATCTTGTAATCACTAAATTGGCAACCTTAAGTAATTTTTGCCACAGTAATTATCATCTTGTGTATCTAAATTGGCAACTCTAAATTTCTCCTTCATATCTTTGCAGGAGGAAATTAGACAGACCTGGTTAGATTCAATATATATCTGCACAGAATCACAAAGAATTTCTTTCACGAAATGTTGCCAATTTCAGAAATAAACAAAAATTCCAGTCTTCTAAAATGTGTCGCCAATTTACAAATCAGTTATAGAGATAAAGCAATTGAGAGGCTTTAGAATATTCTGCAATAATTGATACAAACAAGTGTTTATGAACAACAAAGGGCTCAAATGAAAGAGAATTCTGTACTCTACCTTGTGAAACACGAAGAATGAATAATGAAAATTAGATATGGTGCTTTCAGTGCACAGATTTTGAATTTCTGATGGCCACTACACTTTTAACAAATCAAATTCCACTTTGCGGTTTTATTGCCTATTTGTTTTTCACTACATGGCAGACATTCATCATCAGCCTGTGAGCGCATTGCACTTTTTCCTCTATGGGCAAAAAATCATGACAGAGTTTAAAGGCAATCTCTTACAGCACAAGGGTCCATTATTTATTGGAGCAGCTCATTAGCAGAATGCGCACACATTTTATAATTGCCCAGGGGATAGAGATTGAGGAAGTTATGATACCAGAGAGAAGGTCCTTGTCTAGAATATGAGCTCATTGTTGTGGATGCCAGTATGCTCATTGGATTAATTTCATTTTTTTCTTTTCTTTTAAGTTAGGCACTGTGTCATGTTTTGAAACCTGCTCATACTCCTACTCAGTGAAGTGTCACAATTCATTTTGATGACGAGGAAAGTGGTCTCGGGGACAGGAAAGAAAAAAGATGGGACGCAAGTGAAAGAGAATGAAAGCTAATCAATAGTGAAAGCTATCTCATATCTCAAGGACTTTGGAAGTTTGAGCTCTTGATATATGCCTTTCTCTTTCTCTCTCTCTCTCTCTTTCTATCAAATATATCTCTGTCTGTAACTCTCCACATATCTATCTATCTCTCCATCTGTCTGTTTATCCATCCACCTATTCTTCTACCAATCTTTTTTTTTTCTCCCTCTATCTGTTCATCTATCTCTCTTCCTGTCTTTGTATATAATCTATCTGTCTCTGTTACTCTCCGCGTATCTGTTTAATCTATCAAACTCTCCATCTGTGTATTTCTCCATCTACTTATTTATATGCCAGTCTTTCTTTTTTTTTTCCATCCATCTGTCTCTGTCTCTCTGTCTCTTTTTGTATCTAATAATCTATGTACTAGTATCTCTCAATGTAACTCTCCACATACCCAATATGTATCTCTCTCTCTGTCTAGTTTTTCCATCCATCTATTTACCTACTAATCTTTCTTTATCTCCTTGTACCCATTTATCTGTCTTATCTGGCATATCTGTCTTATCTGGCATATGTTCATCATTATGTCTGTCTGTCTATCTATCTATCTATCTATCTATCTATCTATCTATCTATCTGTCTATCTATCTATCTATCTATCTGTCTGTCTGTCTATCTATCTATCTATCTATCTGTCTATCTATCTATCTATCTATCTATCTATCTGTCTATCTATCTATCTATCTGTCTGTCTGTCTATCTATCTATCTATCTATCTATCTATCTATCTAGCCATCCATCTGCCTTAAAGGGAATCTCTCCCCTAAAATTTGAATTTGAGAGGTGTGAGAGCATGTCCTACAAACTCTGGAGAAAATTCTATCCCATCACAAAAAAAATACCCAAAACTGTGAAATATTAATTTTGATAAATCAGCACGCACTAGTGCGCGCTGCAGTAGTAGCCAGATCTGAAAATAGTAGCTGCGCGTCGACCATCGGTGTGTGCACGTTTCCTTGTTCGCCTCCGTCTGCACACAGCTATATCAAATACTGTTTATCGGTATCACCTCATCGAGCCATATGCATCCGCATGAGTAGATGCTGCTGCGGCTGCCTGGTCAGTGGCCCGGCTCGGCGTGGCAGCACCAACCTAGCTTCGTACGTGGACATTTGCATGCGTTTGCATGTTTTGAGAGTATAGTAGTACACTGATCATACAGAAAATCATCGAACTACGCTATCGGATGCAGTTGATAACGCTAGACGACTACTCTTAGATCAAGGCGCATGTAATTTTCAGCATTTTAGATATTGCTCTATATCTCTTTATATATTGCTATATCTCTATATGTGAGTAACGTTGCACTCTTATATTTATTTGATAGGGATATTACCAGTACAATAACCTACAATGTCAGAAAACTGAATTTCTGTGTACAGATACACTTTAATATCACAATTCATCCGTTTGTCTGCATTTCTGCAGCTCTTCACAGTTCTCTTGGACGAGGAGCTGGCCAACAAAGTCGGTGGGAAGCTGGAGAACAACCAGCGCAGCATCATCTTCAGCGATGGCTACACCCTCATGAATACTGGCACGCCCATACTACAAGGTCAGAAATGAAGGGAAGTGGGAAGATGGTTGAGGGTAGGGGTGCATTGAAGCTGTCATGCTAAACTTGGATGACCATTGGGGATTCATGACTAATATGATATTTTGTCATTTTTTTCACTCTCTTGTTTTTCTTTTCCTTTGCTCCTTAAAATCAAGTGGAGCTGCAGTGGCTCTGTGGATAAAAAACATTGACCTAGGTCGAGTCTGTTGGCTGCGCTGTTAGGCAAAGCACTCTATCGTCGTTTCCCCAGTCCCTCAGAGGGGACTTTGGTCCGATTAAATTCTGTACTTGCTTAAAAGCACTTATTTGCTTCCATTCTCAAACATACTCAAGAAAAAAAAAAATCCAAACTCAACATCAAATATCCGACATTCTTAATCGCCAATCCAGTCTTCCCACAGATTTGAGAATAACAACACCATTTATTTGTCCATTGAGGCATATGAGTCACGATACAAGACCATCGCAAGACCAAGAATGCCATCACTCATTGCCAGCAAGATGAAACAAAAAAAAAAAATATTCTTTTTGAATGAAAAGTACACATTTCATCCTCTTGATACTAACATTATGTTTAAGGGTGATATAATTCCCCATTTTTTGAAAGAGTTGAATCAAATGGCTTGTCATTATGCTAGAAAAATGAAATTGTGTTGAATTCTCTTTATATTTTCTTTATATTGCTGTCCATACTTGACATCACAAAATGTTGAAGTCTTCTCATCCGGCAATGGTAGTGCTGAAACTTTAAGAACTCATAACTTTTGATTGAAATGTCCAATTCTCCTCAGACTTTACTAATGTGACTGTTCTCCTATAAATATTGGTGCATTCACTCAATCCACATACATATTTATATTTGGGTTTCATTCTCCTTTGAGAACAAGCATATTAACATGGAGAACTCAGAACGGTCTTTGTTCTTTTGCTCACAGGACGGTGCATTCTGAGAGTGGCTTTCCATCCGGTCCAAACCAACCTCATTCTGACCATGCACTCCATGCCAAACGCGGTGAGTACGCAGCGGGATGGTCATTCAGTGGTCATTTCTCACACTGACCCCTTCTGAAAGCAGTGTGCAGTGATACAGGTGTTGCACTTTTCCCCCCCTGCTGGCATTGGTATAGTGCTTCGTGTAGAAATGAAGGATAGTTTGCAAAGTCAAAGTAAGGGGGGGGGGGGGGGCAGAAGAAGATATTTTTCCCAAAAAGAAACAACCATGCAACACCTTTCCTGTAGATATAGAAATGTTTTTCTCCTTGTGAATTAATTGCACTTTGCTATGACATTTGTAATAAAATAAAAAAAAAAATGGTATGGATCCTAGAGTTGGATTTAAATGGATCAACACTGAAAGTTCTTCACAAAATGTTGTCACATGTGGTCTCTGTCTGTAAAAATTGTCAGTTTTGTTTGCCTTGTCTGTTTCTCTGTACTCCTCCATCTTCTATGATATCTTGCGTGTTTGTGGAGGTTAGAAAATCTAAATGTGGGGGGTTCTAAAGTGCATAGAAAGCTTTACAGAAGCAGTTGGGAAAAATGCCACACTTTCATAGATATCTACCATAAAGAATATTCACTCTTTAAATTCAGTTGTTGGTGGGGTTTTTGTGTCAGGTATTAATTAAGGAGACAAGCAGTGAAGATGTGAGTGCAAGAATTTGTCAAGTTTTTATTGCAAAACCTTGTGGGAAGTTTTGCTCTGAGTCTGGGCATGTGCTTTTTTCATGCCAATGTCAAAGTGAGGATCAAATTAGGTGGAAGTTGTAAAATTTTGAGATCAGAATCACAACCTCAAGTGAGCAGCATAAAACTGATGATGGGCACACAGTGCTATCTAGAGCTGTTATGGTAATGAATCAAATATGCCAATATTTTCTAATGAGAAAAAAAAAGCGAGGAGGAGAGAGACAGAGACAAAGGGAGGGAAACAGATAGGATAGATAGAAGGATGGAATAAGACAGACAGAAAGAAAAGAAAAGGAGAGGGAGAGACAGAGAGAGAGAGAGAAGAGATGTGGAAGGAGAATAAAATCCAGTTTGTACATACAATCTATCATGAAGACTGCACATACTTCTAACAGTTACAGGGTTGTGTAGTCATTGCTTGTAATACTTGGAAAAAATTGAATATACTCAACCTGGGACAACTGAAAATGTTGTCATTTGTGTCCATTTACACACACACACACACAAAAAAAATGTTGGTAGACTTCAATTGTACATTCTGCCTTTATAGGTGACCCATTTCATAACCCAGGTTGATATCTGGGAATTTTGTCTTTTGCATTCATTGCATGTCTACCCCTCTTGTTCATATTCTCACATTTTTGTTCACGTTTTTGTGCAGTTGATATGATTACAAGGTTCATTGCTATTTCTGCATGCAAGCACGAGCATGAAGTAGTATTGTGGATGGGTATTTCTATGTTTTCCTCTGATGTGTGTATGTCTCCTGTATGCTAATCTCCTTTGTCACTTTCCCAAAGTTTCCCAGCTCTCTTTACCCCCCCCCCCCCAATCCATTATTTGTTTAGCATGAGGCTGTTTGTAGCCAATCTTTAAGGGTAAAACTTGGTTCCCAACAGGGCACAAAATTCATCGTGCATTTGGAATTTGCTTGTAATATGGAAAGGGTCTACCAAGAAATTTGTCTGGCTGACATGATTTGCCAGGATAATGAGATGTTTTGGAGGATTTTTGAGATCACAAGTATAAAATCATTTAGATTGGAGCACCCAACTTTTATTCCTGAAGCGCCTTCTTCATCTAGTAGAGGGTAGGTAGAATGTTATGTGATGATCAATTATGCAATAGCAGTAGTGTTTCCCCAACACACTGCATGCAATTCACTCGTGTGTGGAAGATCAATAGATACAGCTATAACCTGAATTGTCGCTTCTTCGATCATCGATTATAAAACATAACATATCAACCACAATCGGATATGTTCTCAAATTGCATTACTGTCATTGTACCTTATTGATTGATATTTTACATTTTTGTCACTACCCAATTGAAGTTGTGTTTATCACAGCATTATTTTACACATTTTTTACGCGTATATGTCCATTTTGGAGCAAAAATCAACAATTTCACCAGGCATATGGAAACTATAATGTATGTTTCACCATTATCCAGATACTGTCTATGTCCTTCTCAAGCATATTTCCCCCTCGGCATGATGGGAATGCTTTGCTCTTCCCCTGTTCAAAATGCACGTCAATTTAGTTTTGTGTCTTTCTTATTGTGGCACCCCTTGTAATGCATGAATGTGCCTTGAATAGGTGCCAATGGAATACTTCTCAGCATGTCCAATATAAACTCACTTCACTATCTTTCACATGTATCAGTTAACCTCCACATTTGTTAATACCGGTATTTTTTTTTTTTTTAGTATTGACTGGAATTTTACCAGGTGTTATGAACTCCTTTCATTCTCCTGTTTGTTTGTTTTTTTATTTTCCTCTATTTCACACTCTGAATTTATCATTTCATGTGCCAGATTTTAATTTCTCACACACAGAATTATTAAGTCCTTTCAATCAGTAGTTTCATTTATATGTCACCTTTGATGTGTTGTGCCATTACTAACATGTGTGATCACCTCCAACCGCACCATGTGATCAATGACCCGGCCTTGACCTTTGTGCTGTGTGTGTGCGCACAGGAGGACCGTAGCTCTGACGACATGGACCGGGTGAGTTGTCGGAGTTGCCTCGTCAAAGTGCTCTCCCCAAAGTACATCAGTGACATAATGGCATTTCTTTTTTTCTCAACGAGAAATGCAATGCCAATAATAAACCTATCGTGTCGAATATCGTGACATTTTGCATCCAAATTTGATTGAATCCACATGTTTATAACTTGAAAAAGTGTGTAGTAGTATTCTGGGGGCATCCCATGAAGCATTTTGTCAGATTTTTTTTTTTTTTCTGACAAACTGTTAAGCTTCTGAAATCCTTACATCTTATTTGTTGAGAGCAAATTTGTCTGGCAAATGTGCCGGACAAAATGCTTCATGAAATGCCCCCCTGGGTATTACATTGATATTACACTCGAGAGCACTGCCTCATATGTCCACAGACGGAAGAACATTCTATTTAATGCAAAGCCCAATGCTTTCATTGATGTAATGAGCTCGATTGCGATTTGTTCTTTCCATATTGAGAAGTTGTATTTTCTGAATATATTAACCACGAGGGAAGTACTGTTTTGTCTCAATGTATGCATGTGTAAACATTGGATTCCATTTTTATTGAATCCCTGCCCCCTTAAAAAAAAAAGAAAGATAAATCGTCTATTAAACAGACATTCGACTAATCTTTATTTTGCATTCAAGCTCTCAAACACCCACCCACATACACACATACATGTACACATGCACACACAATAATGATAATTACACTATGCGTTCTTGTACTTGTATTTGCTTTTAGATTCTCACATAAGTGAGAAATTACATAATAGATTGTCAAGTTTTACTGTACTCCCAGACAGTGGGAGGTTTTAGATCCTCACATGAGTGAAAAATTATGAAACAGATTTTTTACTTTTATTGCACTCCCAGACAGTGACAAAATCAAATGTATTGCCTAGTTGTAGATGCATTTGTACTTTTCAATGTGTCTTCACAAATTATTCAAAGCATTAGTCATTTCCCATACATTCATGTTGTAACCTTGTGGATTTTAAGTTCTGTTCTCTTCGTTTTTCTGTTCAATTCCACATGCATGATCACCTTGTTACATTTGTGAATTGAAAAAAAGGACGGCCACATGAGGCCCACAAACCCTTCAATTTAAGTGCAATTTTCAGTGTGTTTCTTGATTATGCCAATCATCATTCAGTTTGATTTCCGTTTTATAAACCAGAGTATGTGTTGCATTTTATAGACAGAGATAATTTACTGCATCGGTCTGTTCAATGCAATTTTCAGTTCAGTTGCCTGCATGACCATGACATATTAACATGCTTGGATCTGAATGACTTGATAGTATGCTTTTGGCAGACAGTTTTTGTTTGTGCATGACGGTCTCCTGCAGACAGCGATCGGAGCAAGCATGTTTGCGTCGGTTTGGAGTGTGCAGGTTTACCAAACCCATGCATGTTCAGCATGTGGCAATGATTACTGACATAATTTCGTGTGTGCATGTTCAAGTGTATGGTAGCCATTTATGACCGTTGTGATACACATCCAGTATTAAAAAACCAAAAAAATTTTTACTGTTGAGAATGCCAAATACCCAAAATTGCATGCATTTTACTCGGAAATGTGGGAGCTGTTTTCCATGCAAACAGTGGAGCCGATATGGAGAAATATGGGAAGCTGCGAGATGCCAAAATTTGAAAGGGAACCCAAGTGCTCTCAACCAATAAAAAAAGAAAGGGGTTCCAAAGTGTTTTTCCTCATGTCATTCATTCTGTCGTGTAATTTTCCTCATGTTTTGAAAAAAATTTAGAAAGTCGTGGAAAAGGCTGGATTGACCAACAGAGGACTCATGTGTGTTTGGAACATCAACGAACCGTCCAGACCTCAGAAGTAAGTCTTTGATTACAGACTCATCATCATTGACTCGTAGTTGAAAGGCAAGAGCAAAGATTATACTGTAAAAGTGGATATTTTCGCGCAACTAATTTTTTCATGCTTGGCCGTGTCAGAAGACTTTCGCATGTTTTTAATTCCGCAGAATCAAGACAACAAGTACTGGAACATATGGCATGCAAAAATATTCGCGTGCTTTTATTTTCGCGCTAGCTTCTCGCTGCGCGAAATGCGCGAAAATTGCAACACCGCGAAAATTTCCACTTTTACAGTAACATACAAATGTAGTTAATCACGAGGAGATGGTGAGATAGAAATGAACACAGTGCAGTGTTTGAGCACCATTTCAAAAAGACCCCGTTCAGAGGATTATGGAAAGGGCACTTTGGGTGCTCCAACAAAGGTGCATTTTGTTCGTGGTAATGCAGGTAATACATTTCATATAATGCCACTGAGAAAAAAAAAAAAGAAGAGGAGGTTATAACAGTTAGAGACACAATTTTGAAAGGGCCAGTTTCAATACCGTTCAGAAAGATGAGAATTTCTTCTGCAAAGATACTCCAATAGATTTGTTCCATTTGTCCCGTTATTGATTACATGTGATGCCACATGACAGAAAAAGGCACAGGTCTTACTGTATATGGCCAATTCTGCTACTGTTCAGAAAAGATGAGAATTACTTCTGCGAGAATTCTCTAGTAATGCCATCCTTGTGATTGGAAAAAAAAAATTTGGTGATGGAGATGGATTTGCAGATGTTGGCAAGTGCGACAACATGATGGTGACATGTGCACTTATTTGCGGTCAGATTTAGGCTGTTGTCAGCAAAATATTTGGGAAGCCATGCCTTCCCACATCCATCCAAAAAGACCAAACTACCCTATAGGTCAGACTATGACTGTGACAGTGATGTTATACATGTAGTTATGTTACAAGTACTCATTCATATTACACCTAGTCTGAATGAATTATATTTTTACAAGTACAATGTTGACTATCATGCATTTTTTGTCCCCGCCGAACAAGTTCGAGCAGGGGACTATGAAACGGGCTCCGTACGTGTGTGTGTCCGTACGTGTGTCCGTCCGTGTGTGATCAAAATCTTCAATTTGCTACTTCTCTGTCATTTATGAGCCAATTTTGATTCTGTTTGCTTTATATGATAGCACTACATGGGAGCTTTGAAACTTCTACACAGAATTTCAGTCGTGACCTTTGACCTTGACCTTTGACCTATATTGTACATTTTGCTACAAAATGCTACTCCTTCGCCATTTCTAACCCGATTTTGATTCTGTTTGCTTTATATGATGGCACTAGGTGAGGGCTTCAAAACTTCTACACAGAATTTTGACCTTTGACTTCTTTGACCTTTGACCTTGATTTTTTGACCTATATTGTACATTTTGCTACAAAATGCTACTCCTTCGCCATTTCCAACCCGATTTCGATTCCGTTTGCTTTATGTGATGGCACTAGGTGAGGGCTTCAACACTTCTACACAGAATTTTGACCTTTGACTTCTCTGACCTTTGACCTTGATTTTTTGACCCGTATTGTACACTTCGCTACAAAATGCTACCCCTTCGCCATTTCTAACCCGATTTCGATTCCGTTTGCTTTATGTGATGGCACTAGGTGAGGGCTTCAACACTTCTACACAGAATTTTGTCCTTAGACTTCTTTGACCTTGATTTTTTGACCTGTATTGTACACTTTGCTACAAAATGCTACTCCTTCGCCATTTCTTACCCGATTTCAATTCTGTTTGATTTATGTGATGGCACTAGGTGAGGGCTTCAAAACTTCTACACAGAATTTTGACCTTTGCCTTCTTTGACCTTTGACCTTGATTTTTGACCTGTATTGTACATTGGCTACAAAATGCTACTCCTTCGCCATTTCTAACCCGATTTTGATTCTGTTTGCTTTATATGATGGCACTAGGTGAGGGCTTCAAAACTTCTACACAGAATTTTGACCTTTGACTTCTTTGACCTTTGACCTTGATTTTTTGACCTATATTGTACATTTTGCTACAAAATGCTACTCCTTCGCCATTTCCAACCCGATTTTGATTCCGTTTGCTTTATGTGATGGCACTAGGTGAGGGCTTCAACACTTCTACACAGAATTTTGACCTTTGACTTCTCTGACCTTTGACCTTGATTTTTTGACCCGTATTGTACACTTCGCTACAAAATGCTACCCCTTCGCCATTTCTAACCCGATTTCGATTCCGTTTGCTTTATGTGATGGCACTAGGTGAGGGCTTCAACACTTCTACACAGAATTTTGTCCTTAGACTTCTTTGACCTTGATTTTTTGACCTGTATTGTACACTTTGCTACAAAATGCTACTCCTTCGCCATTTCTTACCCGATTTCAATTCTGTTTGATTTATGTGATGGCACTAGGTGAGGGCTTCAAAACTTCTACACAGAATTTTGACCTTTGACCTTAATTTTTGACCTACATTTTGTTGTACATTTTGCTACAAAATGCTACTCCTTCGCCATTTCTAACCCGATTTCGATTCCGTTTGCTTTATGTGATGGCACTAGGTGAGCGCTTCAAAACTTCTACTCAGAATTTTGACCTTTGACTTCTTTGACCTTTGACCTTGATTTTTGACCTATATTGTACATTTTGCTACAAAATGCTACTTCCGGCGGGGACATATATTACGCACCGCGTAATTTCTACTTTTCCTTGTTCCCCAATAAGTGCTGGTTTGTCAGGTAATGTTCATAACCCATAATAGTACTTTATGCACGTTGGGCATGTGTTGAGCATTTTCCTTGATTTTTTTTTATCATTCATTATTAAAAAAAATAAATAAAAAATGACCCCCAAATTGGTGTGCTTGGTCTGAATTTACAAATAGAAGCAGAAATAGCCATGTTGTAATAACTTTTGCCAACATGCTGTGACTGTCATCATTAAGAGAATTTAATAATGTGAGATTTAATAAACACTCCTTTTCTTTTCTTGTTCTTTTTTTACATTCCATCATCTTGCAATCCTTTCCAGGATATTGGTGTTGAAGTCTGTACCAATGACCTGCACGTTCAGCCCCTCCAAGGCAACCATGGCATTCTGTGGAACGGTAGGTTCCTCAAAAACTCTCCTAGCTTTGTGAAGGGATAGTTTTTGTCTCCTATTAGGTTTAGGTGCTTGTTTTCATAGGCTTGGCTGGCCTGGAATTGTAACCATTTCATTTTATTTCTCTCTGTAAATCAATCAATGTTGTCAATAATATCACAATATGCAAATCACAACCACTTTAATACTTGTGTTTGCCTGAAAGATTGAAACAGTTTTAATTACAAGGAGTCATTAATTCTCTTGACTGTAGGCAGTAAGTGGCCCATTGTTGTAAAATTGTACACATTTTTTTTTATTCTTCCTAGTTATTTACGGGTATAGTTTATCTGAAGCAAATAGTTCAAGTGTTCTGAGCAGGAAATCACATGCTGTATACTACAGCTAATTTGTTGTGTTTCCAGGTTTGCAAATTTTGTGAATTCACTGATTTTAACAAGATTAGCAACTCACCAAAAAAAAAAACAAAAAAAACGCTTCCTTCAAGAAAAATACAAAGAAATGAAATTTCAAAGATGTTAAATCACTGGGTTTCCTTTTTAAGGATAATACCACTTGTCATTCAACCACTTTGATTCTCGTTCATGAATTTATCAATTCACAGAATTGTCTCTCACAAGATATCATATGCTTGTGAAATATTTGGCAAGTAGCAAATACAGTATCTCATAGTATTATGTCTACCAATATTTTTATGTCTATTGATATACCTGTGCTTGTATGTACACTGTACAGTCAAACCTGCCTATGGCAGCCACCCAAGGGAGAGTGGCCGTTTTAGACAGGAGGCCGTTATGGGCAGGTTTTCTGTTCATGTTTCATGCATTGAACAATGCTGTGTAAATATTGATTGCAATATTGCACCCCACAGCATGAATACAGCGAGTGAGCTTTTTATGAGTGCATTTTCTGCTTGAATGATCAGTGCACTTTTAGCCATATGTAACTGGCACTGCTGGAAAGCAGAAAAAAACATGCTTAAATTTTAACCCGGCTGTGGATCTGTATGGGTCTGTGACCACTATACACAAGTTAGAATCTACCGCAAGATACATGTACAAAATTTGTGGCTGCTGGTAGCGTTAGAAAGGTGGTCACTTTACACAGGGTCTTTGACATGCTGCTTCTCTTGAGGAGATTTTTCAGTGGCCGTATATGGCAGGTGGCCACTAGGGCAGCTTTAACTATGTATGTGAGTGCGCTTGCGTATACATTTGTACAATTGTATGCATATTGTCGTGTAAGAAACAAGTGCTCACAAGTTCGATGATTGCTATTTTGCTACGTCAGTTGGATGGGTCTATCTGTGTGTGGGACCTGAGGGAGCCCTCGAATATGCACCAGAAGTGCGAATTTGGCTGGGGTCACATGATCGTGCGGGTGCCGACGTACAGCACAGAGTCCGGCTCGCTGGAAGAGAGCCACCACAGTCCGGTGGTGGCCATGCAGCCCATCGTCAGCGCGGAGGATGCCAACAATGCAACCAGCAAGCCAAGCAGTATTGGTAAACTCCCTCATTTTTTTGTTCTCTTCTTCTTCTTTTCTTCATTGATATGTAAGAAATTGATAGTTCCCTAGAGGAAGATCATCCCCTGTTGTTTTCAGCTAACAGGATATTTTTATTTTAACTTAAAGTGGAAAACTGTTTATTTCTCTTGCACAAATGATTTTATATTCAAGAATTGCTGTGTAATAAACATAACTTGATAAACTGTCATTTTGTAGCCCCAAAATAGTTTCGTGATGTTACAGTGTGTTCAGAGGAAATATCTGCAGAATGGTGCATGAATGGTTAATTCTGAGAAATTCATATTTTCTTTTTTGATGTCATTCTTGTGGTCATGCACAATTATGAACATGTCACACTCGCTGCAGATATTACATGACAAAAATTACTAATATCATAGATATCTGTTTTACTGGGGTTCTCGAAACAAATCCAGAAGGTGATAACAAAATGTCCGTGTCACATGAGGCCATACCGTTTATGAAAATAGTCTTCTTGCACAAATCTTTCCTGTTTAATCTTGGTTGATGTTGTTGTTTTTTTTTCTTTGTATTTCCTCATAAGAATAAATTGCAAGTAGGTTTTTGCAATGTTGCTCTAAATGGTTTCCCTGAAAAAAAAAAGAAATTAAAATTTTCTGAATTATATCAGTACTTTAGGAAAATGTGTGCAGACTATGCATTACAGTGGGAATTTACCCTCATTTGCATTTGACAACTAAACATTTTTATCTATATCAACCTAAACTAGTTACTAATAGGCAGAATGAGTACTCCTTGGTAACCTCTTTCAATTTATTAAAGTCTGTGATCCTCTCTTTATTTTCTCCAGATGATTCTGTAGGTCTCTCCTTTCAGCTCGTCACAGTTGATGAAAAGGGAACCATCAGTTTCTGGGTGAGTTCTCCTCCTCATCAGTGGAGATGGTGGTTTCTTCAGCAAAGTCTATTTTGTCATTAGACTCTTCTCATCTCAGCCACTGTGCATAACTTGTTTAAGGAAGTATGTGCTCAAGGAAATACATTTCTAGAAACAAAAATGGTCATGATTTGATTCAAATTTGTGCTACACATGAGCCCCTGGACATAGTGGATAAAGCTCTTGAGTTTTAGACTGACGTCATGGGTTTGATTTGTCTCATATATTCTTGCATCATCATAACTAAAAGTGGTGGAAAATGTGCAATTTGGATGGATAATTTTTTTGTGTGTGTCAGTAGTAAATGACATGCCACACAACTAAATGACATAATATAGGCACAGCTACATGTACATGTATTATGAAATATTCTAGTCATTCCCTTGTATGTACTTCTAATGTGCAGAGATTCAAATTTTGGAATATTTCTTGGTTTAACAAGTGCCAAAATAATCAAATGAATTGAATGTGTGTGGTATCTGTGATCTGCTTGTCGTTATGATTTAAGTGGAGCTGCCAAATCTCCAATATTCTGCAGTAGTTCTCTAAAAATGAAGATGATCTCTATTATGTCACGAGCATATAAAATCTCCGCAATATGTGAATTACATCCGCCTGTTGAGAGGCACGTAACACACAAGTACATGTATGTCTTTAACCTTTTCTGTGCTAGGGACTTTGTACAGTGTGTACAACACTATGGGGTTTTCTTGCAACTTGACAGTCAAAGCATACAAAAGATTTATCGATTTTTTTTTTTTTAGAACCACTCCAATTTAATCAATGTGAATATTTGTAGCCTTGTTTCAAGAAACATTACTTTTGTCCTCATTTTCTGTCCTTCTTGTGTTTTCATCCACAGGTTGTGCTAGAAATAGACAAACCTGATGAAGGTGGTTCAGAGTACGATCTAGGTGAGAGTCTCTTTTAGCATGTTCTCCTTACAAGTTTAAGGGACCAACAAAGCACTTGACACAAAAGAAGAATTATGCAGTATCGCAATATGTATGTTCTTCTAACTGTAAGAAATTACAAGCGTGCCTTGGCAACTTGTTTCATAGTCAGTTATTTGAATTGTCATATATTGCAATTTTAAGCAAGATACTGTACAGATCCAGGTTTCATTCTTTAGAATTGTTTTTATTGATTTTATTTGGATAGCAGAATATTTGTGTATATGCATTGCTCTGTATGTGTGTGTCTTTACAACAGATGCATTGATTTTTATAGAAGAAGAATTTATGTATACAAATCACTTATACATGCAATAAATAATTGTAAAGCCATTTCAGAATGGTATTAATGAGAGTGCTTCAAAGGAATCAAATTTGTTTATTGCTGTGAGAAATTGCTATTGCTACAGTATATACCATCTAGAAAGCAGTCATTGTCTCGTAGATACAGCTCAAACCCACCTACTTCTCATTTATTTATGAATGCAACATGTGACTGTATGCTACGAGACTCGTGATTTGATTCTTGTGAACAAAGAGTTCTTCTTGTGAAAACTAAGGAGTAAAATGAATATTGTCTTGCTCTCCTGTGGTGTAAACGCCCAGTGATTCAGCATATATTTGTTGGATATTTCTGCCATCAACATTTTCTGTGCTTGATGTAGGTCTCGTACCAGGTGGAAAGATCAAGCTGATCAAGAGTTCATCTATTCAACTTCCAGTGCCGTCCAGGTGAGAATAAAATCCTTTGCAAGGATGCCATGTACACCAGTGGCGGATTTCTTTTATTTAAAACAAAAGAAATTTTTAAAAATGGGGGGGGGGAGGCGTGTGCCCCCCCCCCCTTAATTTTGTAAAGGCGCCTCCCCTTTACGGAATTCATGGATCCGCCCCTGTACACTGTATGCTATTTGCGCCATTAGATTTGCTGCAGATTTTCTGCACACTCATGTCAAGTCATAGGACTAATCAAGGTATATTGCTCATTTATTGTTGATTTTTATGGGCATTGTTGATTCTATCATCAACACCCCCCCCCCCCTGAAAAATTGTGTAAATCTTAGTCAAGCAGATCACATATTTGTTTGTTGAGCTTTCCACTTGCTGCTTTGAATGTGTATTACATTCTTATCTCCTTTAAGCAGACCTACTCATTTTTAATAAAGATAAAGAAGAATGTCTATTAAACATGTTGCATCTCCAATACTTTGATTGCTTGTTGAGTTAGATGCAGAGTGTAGGCAATATTGTACACATGCAGCATTCCTCATCATTGTCTTTTTCGAAAACCGAAGACTTTGGTAGCTACAGGTAGTATCTTCAGGCTCATACAGTCATGAAGAGCTTCCATCTCATGAGTGCTTAATTTTTCTTCCTAAGGTTTTGTATCATCGTAACAAAAGCGTCAAACAACCAAATCAACCTTTTTCTTTGCCACCGACGCTTACACTTTTTACACTTGCACCTCTTAGTGTACTCATTAGTATGTTACCTGACTGATGACAATAATATACACAAACACTCGACAGCTCCTGGTGTACTTTATAGTGTGTTATCTGTGCTTCCATTATGTGGCTACGACTCAAAATTTATTTAGTTTTCCATGTGTTGTTTTTTGTTTGTTTCTTCTATTCTATTCTGAGTTTTTTGTCTCATTTTTTTTTTTTTCTAACTCTACAGGGAGCTGGGGCCAGTGTATCGTTTGAAGATCACTGACATGCAGCTAGAGCCGTCCAATCCCAACCACTTCTATGTAGCCACGGATGCTGTGAGTACTTTACCTCCAGTCTATGGCCTTTTTTCCCCCAGACATTTTGAAAGGCAGACATGTGCGTGGAATTTGATGTATACAATGTTTATCTGCAATTTGTCAAATGTAATATACTATGCTCAGCCAGGGGGGCATTTCATCAAGCATTTTGTCAAGATATTTTTTTTTTTTGGACAAACTGTTGTAAGCTTCTGAAATCCTTGCATTTGAATGGCTGAGAGCAAATTTGTCAGAAAAAAATATCCGACAAAACGCTTGAAGAAATACCCCCAGGAAATGACCCCTGGCATTTCCAAACTGATAGCTGGGACAGGGAACCAATTCTGCAACATGACGTAGTTTAGGAACAGCACTCGATGGTCTGATGTTATTCCTTGTGTCACTGCAATGTTTGCATACAAGATATCAGGCACATGTTTTATACAGTTCAGGTAATGTGTTCATGGGCAGCATTTTTATTATCTTGATTTGCAGACCATGAATGAATGACTTCCTTCCTGTATTTTCTTCGCCTTAATCAATCCAATAGAAAAAAAAAAGCAATGTGCTGTCATACACTAACCTCAATTTTATATCAGACAAACCACTTTAATATATTACCACATTTATAAGCAGAGATAAGAAAATGAGTTAGACTAATATCTTACCTGGGTTTTTGAGAGAGGTATTGTCATGTAATTGTTGAAGTTACAGGATGTTGAGAGATCTTGAAATGTCTCCCCAATTTCATGGTCCATGTCTGATACAAATCACCAATATAATATGCACACCAGAATACTGAAAATTATTCTATATGTGGGACGGACACAAAGCAGTTATTTGCTCTTTATATATTGCAGCTCATGTTTCTCCTCCAAAGAAAGAATCTTGTCTCATCTTTATCTATCTAATAAGTCATTAACTGTGTAGAAACATTGCTATACACCATACCTTATCAGGCATGGTGTTTGGTCAGAATTACATCACATCTACGAGGCATTTCACATAGAGTGCACCTCAGAGCAAGTTTCTTCCTGTAATTCTTTCTCACAGGGTTGTGTAATCCATGGAGCAAGAAACACGGAGAGGGTGTCCCCAAAATACTTTTGGGTGGATGAAGGTGAGTGCTGCCCCCCCCCCAAAAAAAAAGAATAACAAAACAAAACAAAGTATATAAAAGGAAAGCAAAACAAAACAGAGCATATAGAATGACAGTTATCTTTGATGGTTTGTTGTGTCTGTCTTTCTCTCTATATATGATTTGATTTAGGTTTGGTATGATTGCACACTCCTAGCTCCTATGCCATACAAAGCAATTCAGTGAGCGTACATCTGTCAGATGCCACTGGTGTTTATAGTGTCGATAGGGCATCATACATGTAGCTAATTCAGCCGTGCTGAGGTTAGCTCTTTGTTTGCATTAATTCAAGTTTTTCATGCTCTTGTTTTCGTTTCTTGAGAGTTTTTGTTTGATTTAGCCCTGTGAACACAAAGGTAAATGTTCGAAGAGACATCTATCCATAACCCTGTTGTCCGTGTGTTCTTCACTATCTTATATGACAAAGGTGTCATCCGTGCAGGAATTTATTGCAGTTTGAAAAGTGTGATGCAATGCATGGTCTTTTCATAAAATTTTATCCCTACAGGTGTTCCCACTGGGGTCAAGTGTATAGACTTTTCACCCTTCAACCTACCTTGCTTTCTGGTAAGACTCATTTGGAAGTAGTTACTTATGACACTGTTCCTTCATCTTTTTTTTTTTCACTTGATGCACTGTCAACGTTATAATTGCTCAACTGATTAGAATATATGAAGCTTTCTGATAATCATGTTTAACTCTATACCGTGTCCCGTACTGCAGCCATTATTCCGTTATTGTTTTATAAAATAAGAGCATGAATGAACAATTGTACAAGCACTGTAATTATAACAGGAAAGCAATGCAAACACAATATGATCACACTAAATTTTAGCAATAAAATACAAAATAAACTTTGCGGTATAATCATCAGCGTATTAGGACAGGATGGTAGAGTCTTGCTCTTTGTGTTTCTAGCGTTTAATGACCCCTCTTTATTCTCCTCCTTATCATTAGATCGCTTGCAGCGACGGAACTGTGCAACTCTTCAGCACGTCCAAAGGTGAAAGTCCCCCTCAATTGCTGCATCAGTGTCGTCATTTTGTTGTGTTTTGTATTTTGTTGTTGATGTAATTTCTACACATCTCTCAGAAAAAAAAAAACAAACAAACAAACAAACGAGAATCTTTTAGATTCTTTGACGAAGTGATCAGCGTGCACGCATCAGTGATCTGGTGCCAAAGCTTACCGGTATTAGTGGATCAGCACAAACAATACTTGGCACAGATTGACTGGTTTAATGTGGAAATTTAGATAATGTACTTTGAGTGCAATAGCCTTTTATGATTATTGTCTTAGTGCACGAAGTGATAAATGAATCCCATCTTTATGTGGACTCTGATTGATGAGCCAAAGGGAAAACAAAACTATAACATTTCACAAGGTTTCTCAAAAAAATAATATCTGTTATCATAATGCATAATAAAGATGGTGTCATTGCTTTGCAAGTCTATATTCTTTACATCAAATTATTGTGAAAACAGAATTGTTATTATTTGGCATTGATAACTTTTTAAAGGGGAATGGGTTACAGTTGCCTCCATGAATGTCAAGCCATGTGCTCGTGTGTGTGTGTGTGTGTGTGTGTGTGTGTGTGTGTGTGTGTGTGTGTGTGTGTGTGTGTGTGTGTGTGTGTTTTTCAAATGTTATTATAAACTGTATACAGATGTGTGCTATATGTTTTGCAGGGTTTTTATTTTTGTGAATATTGCAAGTTAGGTGCTAATCGCAAATTTAGAAACACACAGAAATTGTATGCTCTGATCTCAGCATGAATGTGATGTGCACTCATAAATTACTCCATTATTCATTATATACTATACTTGAAGATAGGGAGTTTCCACTTGCGAAATTGTTGGGAAGTCCACTTTTGAAAAAAAAAAATAGACTTGCTAGGTACTATGGTGTATAGAGTATCAAAGAATGTATGTGTTTTGTCTGTGTAATTTGTAGTAGCATAATGGCATGTTCTTTGATGACCGTTTCCTTAGCGAGTTGTTTGCTTATGACATGTATTCAAGAATGACTGTTTAATCACACATCTTTTGTTTGTGTGAGTGATAGTTTGAAATAGAAATAGTTTTGGAGCAATATATACACCTGTTGAGGAAGGAGGAAGGACTGATTTTGCTACTACAACACATATTTCCCATAGACACCAGCCCGAATATACTCGGGACTCATCCTCAACGGGTTAAAAGAGACAGAGTACTCACGATACTTCTTCAAGGCTGTATGTCCTTATCTAATGTGCAATTTTTTGGTTGATTTTTGTTTTCCTATATGTGGGACTAGGCTCTCCCCTTCAGAGCTGGCCCAATGCCACCCAAGGCATGGAGATCGTTGCCATCTCTTGGTCCAGGTCTAGGCCTTCTGTCTTCTACGTGGTGGATGTCACATCCAAGGTCTACGTGTGGGAGCTGTTGGAGAGCGACGGGGGCCCCATCAAGGTGGAGCAGTTCTCGCGCGGCAAGTACGTACCATATGTTTTCTATTTTTGCATGGAGCACAACAGTTATTACTCATATTTTTTAGGTATTGGTGGAGGTAATTACAGATTTTTCTGTTGCACAGTAATACTTAGATGCCTAGAGTGTCTGAACTGAACAGTCACTTATCACTTGAAACAGTCACTTGATTGAAGTCTTGTAAGCTTAGGCTTGTGGTGCTCTTGGACAATCATGAATTCAACAAAACTTGAGTTATTCCCATCCACTAATGTGACAATTAATACCACTCTTTTTGTGTTTATAGAGGAATGTTGTCAGTTATTCTTGCCAAAATGTTGTGTTGCATGTTTTGTTATATATTTTACGCCATTTCTCAGTTGAACATACGGTACAGAATAGATTGGGGCAGTACATTAATTCTAAAATAAAGACAGAAACCGAAGTAACCACAAGCAAAGCCATTTTGATATATTTGCAAATGATGATCTTGATTGAAATACCTGTAGTCTCAACGTAGCACCACCACGCTGTATTGAATCCACAGTGTAGTTGTAATTTGGAATAATTTGTGGCTGGAAATAAGTTGTCCTTAAGTAGGATCAATTCTAATATCAAGGAAAAGAGATGTATTTCATTAATAGCCAGGAGGTTATCTATCAAAGGAAAGAAAATTATTTGATAAACCAGTGGAAAACAAATGTTATTTGTTTGTGTAACAGTAATATTGCAGAGAGGAAAAACATACCTTTTTTGCTCACTTCACTTAACTTTCTCTCCCTTTGATTTTCGTCCACTGTTCCCCTTACACATATGCATCAATTTATCCATCTATCTATCTATCTATCTATCCATCCATCCATCCATCTATCTATCCATCTGTCTGTCTATCTATCTATCCATCCATCTATCTATCTATCTATCTATCTATCTATCCATCTATCTATCTATCTATCTATCCATCTATCTATCCATCCATCCATCTATCTATCCATGTATCTATCTATTTATCTATCTATATATCTATCTATATATCTATCTATCTATTCATCTACCAATCTATTTATCTATCTATCTATCTATCTATCTATCAATCTATTTATCTATCTATCTATCTATCCATCCATCTATCTATCTATCCATCCATCTATCTATCCATCTATCTATCCATCCATCAATCTAACTATCTATCCATGTATCTATCTATTTATCTATCTATATATCTATCTATATATCTATCTATTCATCTACCAATCTATTTATCTATCTATCTATCTATCCATCCATCTATCTATCCATCCATCCATCTATCTATCCATCTATCTATCCATCCTTCCATCTATCTATCTATCCATGTATCTATCTATTTATCTATCTATATATCTATCTATATATCTATCTATTCATCTACCAATCTATTTATCTATCTATCTATCTATCTATCAATCTATTTATCTATCTATCTATCTATCTATCTATCTATCTATCTATCTCGCTATCTATGTTTCTGGCTATTCGTCTACCTATCCATCTATATCAATCTATTTGTCTATATCTGTTTGTGTGTATATCTACATGAATCTATCTATCTGTCTACCTATTCATCTAACCATATCTGTATACTCTCACTGTATGTCTGTCTGTCTTCTATCAAACATCTGCCAGGCTGACAACGCTTGCTGTTGCCAACGATCATGCAGCCACTGGCTGGGGTATGGCAGGCAGAAAACCTGAACTGGTGAGTTCTCTTTTTGGCAGCTGGGGCTGTTCAAGCAGACTGCTCAATCTTGTGACTAGTTTTGGCCAAAATCTGAACTGTGTTGTGGAGGTGATGCCGTCCTGAGGCAAATTTAAATGAAACTCTGGACATAACAACACCACCACTATGATGTTAGCATGTACTTCAACATTCACAGACCTTAAATATCACTCTATCACAGCACATTTGAAATATGCTGAGATAGCGGACAACAACAACAACAACAACAAAAGGGCAAGGAGCATGTATTTACTCCAGTAATTGCTGTACAGTGCGTGTTTGACAGTCTCTCTAGATGTAACAATGTACAACGTAAAAAAAGACCAGAGTTTCTTTTCCAATGGCACACAGAACTGGAGATGATGTCCTCAAAATGTTGGGAATGACTTGATTGCTGTTGTGTGTAGAAGCCAACCAAGCCTGTTGTGCCTTCATTCTGATGGGACAAATGAAGCCTTACCGTCCCTCTGGTGATGTCCAACAAATTACCCTGCAGTCCAACTCTTCAAATCATGCAAAGAATCTTAAAGTTGGTCACACTGTTACTATGGCAACACTCTACATTAAAATTCTTTTGTTGTTATATTTTGTGATCATCATCTACAGGCCATCACAGACAGCATGGGATCACTGGACATTCATCGCATCAACTCGAGATTCTCCACGGCAAACGCCAGTGAGCTGGACTCTTTCACAACCTACTTAGAGCAGCTTATATGAAAAAAAAAAAAAAATGGGCTCTCTCGTTTGCTGCTGGATTTTCTCTAGCACCAAAGGAGGGATGCAAATACTTAGGTCCACCAAATGGAATTAGAAAACTGCACTTTGCCTCTTAGGGAAGCGAGATGGGGTGTCATCAAAGTCTGTAGCCTGATCGTATTATGGTTACATCATAGCAGCAACATTGAAGGCGGTGTGAAACATTTCCTGTCTGTAGCGTGCAACGCAAAGGTCAACCACACGGGAACATGGAATCATCATACAAGTGAGCAGCCGTGAACATAGGCATTGTGTGAAATGACCCTATGTGTCATGAATGTGCAATGGTTTCTTGTGTGCTGTCAACACAAGTAAAGCATGCAGTGGCGGATCCAGGGGGGGGGGGGGGGGGGGCACCGGGCGCGCCTCCCCTCTTTATTTTTAGTTAACCCGTTGAGGACGAGTCCTGAATATTCTCGGGCAGGCATCTATGGGAAATGCGTGTTGTAGCAGAATCAGACCATTCTCAATGGGTTAAAACAAAAGAAATAAAAGATTAAAAATGAGGGGGGGGGGTGTTTGAGCCCCCTGTAATTTTGTAAAAGTGCCTCCCCTTTACAGAATTTCTGGATCCACCACTGGCATGTATCATCATGGGGCTCATGATACTTTTCGACCTTTACACATTACCCTGGTTGTTTGTTTTTGTTTTCTTATAGTTGTTGTAGTAGTAGTTGTCTGGTGTATTGACATTTTATTTGTCAAGTTTTTAAGTTTTGTGAATCATCGTGAAATGTTCAGTAATCACAGTGGAGATGGTGTACATCAGTAAACACTCACTTACAGCATTGTGCATCCTGCAACTCCATTAGGGGTCCTCAAACTATTAGAGTGAAAGTGAGCTACCAGGCATTTAAACATAATATATGGCTGAAACAGAGCGGCGCAACACCTTTGATATTGAAGCGCATCTGGAGTGCGTATTAAGTAAATATTTGATGTAATCATGCATGGATATCCTGCCCAATATTGGCACAAAAACAGGGGGGTGGGGAATTCCATAATCAATACTACCAACCATGACACTGGTAGCAGTGATGGTGTCCCTTTTATGTGTTTTTCTTTCTACTTGTCTTACTTCGATTCATATTAGATGAATAGTTGAAATTGACTGCTTCAGGTGATATCTCTTTGTGTTGGCAGGTGCAACCTTGAAAGTCTTGTGCCTGACTTTCCGAACAAATTTTGGCCAAGTTCTCGAGCCATCTGCATGGCGGGGCTGGAGGCATAGTTTGAGCTCTAACATATGTCAGAGAAGCTCTGCTATAATGTATGGTCTAATATTAACATTCCAGTTGTACAGGAGAGAGTACTGTTTATTTATTGAATATCCAAAGGGAACCAATAGTTTGTAAATTAAAGCAAGTTGGTGCCTTATGTTTAGAATTTGATGTAAAAATTATAAGTACATTGTAAGCTGTGCAGTTTGAGGGTTACATATTGTATATATGCCAACCCATTAAAGCTTTAATCTCATGAGCATTCGACAGTGTGCAAGCATGAAGCGCAATGCCATTGAATTTAATTCCACTTGGTTTTTATATAAATGTATAAGACGAGAAAGAAAGAGCCAACCCGAGATTATTTGCTTTAAAAAAAAAAAAAAAAAAATATCAGAAGGTACAATGTATGGTAAAAATGGCGTGTATAGACATACTTCAAGGATTCACACACAGTTATTCATTTCAATATTTCAAAAAAAAAAAATTATGGATGGTCATCTTTAAAAGTCTTTGTGTGTAATGTAACACTATTATCGTGCAGTTTTACAAGTATCCGGTGGTGAGATGAGATCCATGTTAAGGTTACTCATCTGCTGCTCCTTGTAATACTGTGATGGTCACTGACAATAATCGCAATTGCCATGGCAACACCCCATGAGCTATTGGGACTTTGTTCTTATATTTTTTTGCCAATGATTGTAGTTGAGTTTACTGCAAGTGGCTATCACCAGAAATACAGTTCTTTGCAACAGTACAGCCATTCATATGTAAGACCCCCGAAAAGTGCATATAATAGTGAGGGTTTAATCAGTTGTGGTTAATTTGTTATAAAGAGGCAACATATCTGTGAAACATGTATGACCTACCAGAAAGGCACATGAGTAGCTTTTGAAAACAATGCTGTTACCCTTTGGAAATGCGTCAAAGGACATAAAAAAAAAAAGTTCTATTTCTTCACCTTAGCATGTATTTTCTGAAAATTTGGCATGTACACACAGATACTAAACCTTCTTTGACAAATATATTATGCTCCAGCCTGTTTAAACCTACCTGCAAGCTGACTGCTGCTGTAGATTTCTAGTTGCGGCTTTATTGCGTCAAGGTTCACTGTGCTGCCCTGGGGCAAGGGTTGCGTACTTTCATTCACAACAGAGGACCAGGGGGTATATTCACAGCTGCTATTAAATCTTGTACAATGTACTAGTACTTTATCAGTACCATTACCCAGGATATGCACATCACAATTTATGGGTGATACTAAAGAAGTTGTGAATCATAGTGGTTAGTGGTGTATCCTTTGTGATTTCTGTATTATGTCACATTTCGTGAGTAGTCTAATGTAGTATGTGGCCACGTTGCAGACTTTTAACCAGTCCTGCAAATTTATTAAGCTGTGTTTCTTCACCTTTTATGTACCAAACGCAAACAGAAGGAAACTGACCAGAAATGAATATAATTTATTATATACCACACGCATTGAAGAGTTCAATTATAAATTGGATGGATGACTTTTGTTACAGCGACTCCCAATGCTATTGTTGAGCTCAACCTCTCGGCCTCTTCATCATGATTTCTGGTGAAGTTTGGTCGACAACCTTTTCCACTGATATGAAGAGAACAACTTTTTAGCTTCAAAACATTTCCTTTGCTAGCAAGGGAAAACGAAAGTTGAGACAGATTACGAAAAAGAAACATTGTACTGATATGACCATCACTTGATCACCCGATGCGCATTGCATCTCAGGTTTTTCAGTGTCGATGCAAAATTGCGAAGTCTTTAGAATAGGAAGGCCGGGGTTAAGCTGAATTGTTCATTGCCTTGCGTTGTCTTGTCCTTCTCAGGTGTGCATCTATATGTTCGTTCACCTCACTTTGGTGTTAGCAAATGCAGCAACAAAAAGGTTGTGGCAAAAATGTTCTTGATTTGTGTCAAACTTTGTACAATCGTTTGTATAGTTGTAAAACAGATTACAAAAGAATTGTATTGCAAATACTTTTAATACTAACCAGAGTTGTACAGTGTACTATAACTTAAGAAAATATGTGTACATGTGTGATATTAGATGTGATATGGGGGTATATTTTTCCTATATGAGTAGCAAAACAGCTGGAAATTAGTGATTTCCTTGTCCATTTTCAAAATGGTGTATGCGATGACTGTGATACAAATGTATGGGAGGCCAACTCTCCTATTTGTTCTGATGGTCATGCAGTTTTAAATGCTTGAAACACATTTTGCTATATCAAATGGGTTAGTCAAATACCGGTCAGTGATTATTGGCTAAACACAGTCATGTGATGGAGGCACATTGGTTATGTTCGCCCATGGGAGAACATTTTTGTAATGTTCTCCCATGGGAAAACATTTTCATGTAACAAAATGACAGAAGGACCTGCGCACAATGAATTTGGCTCTGCGCGAGCGATCGAGTGCGTTGTGCTAGTGGTTGACGTTGTCGTATTTGACTATCCCATGTGATATAACAGATGATGACGTTTGTTGTCCGGAACATTTACCAAACGTTCCACCCGAAGGGTTTGAAATGCTATTTCGGGAGGCTACAAGTCCCTCGACTTATAACCTCCCTCAATAGCATTTCGAACCCTTCGGGTGGAACATTCGGTATGTTCCCTCCCCCACCAGTCATCATCTATATAATGTACGCAGCAGATCATACACGAGGATGGAAAATGCAAAGGAAATTTTTGAATGGCACTCGGCACTATGAAACTTAGGGAATGAACGACAGTTATTTCAGTTCAGCCCCTTGAAGAACGTGGGCAGGTTATGCTGGCTCTCCCAATCCTTTGTACCATTCAAAAGCAAAGGTTGGTTTGGAGTTGTTTTTTTTCATTGTCCAGCTGCATTTTCAGATTGGAATTTTCCTTTGTTCATAGAATGGACAAAGGGGCAGGTGTTTTTCGTGTAATGGGCCAAGTTTGTTCATAGCGAGTGCTCCCTTTCAAACCAACTTTTTGTCAAAATACTCTTCTAAAGAATAGCAACATTTTCTGTTCAAGGGCAAGGACATCATTTCTGTGGAATGTTTACAATGCAAAATTCTAGCTGAATTAAAAAAAAAAAAAAAAAAAATCTCTACAAGTTTTTGTATACTGGTCTGGCCTGTTCTCTTCTTTGGTGTGCATGAATTGCTTTTATTTCTTACACAAACTCAGAAATGATGAGAACTGCAGATTTGTCTCTTTTTTTTTTTTTTTTTTTTTTTACAGAAACTGCAAAAAACAACAACAAAAAACACCAATGAAAAAGAAAACTGCATGTAAAATTCCCAACACAGCACAACCGACACACAATTACAATACATCAAACTTGCTTTTAGAAAGGATTTATTTCTCTTGGTACTTTTTAGTACATGTACATTTCATTGCATTTTACAGCATAGATACAATAGAATCATTTTTCACTTTACTCTTCTGAATATATAGCATAGAACATAAATGCAATAACGAAAACATGCTTAGATAGTGCATGCTTCGCATCTAAGGAATAATACCATTCCTACACCACCATAAGTATGCCAAACACAACATCTTTATAGCTCCATGAGCTCGGGCGAACGGATGAGACAGTAAGATTGTCATCGACTTAAAAAAAAAAAAAAATTTTCTTTCACCATAATTGTACCTCACTTCACATTCAGCATATTGTTTCCTACTATGGCTGCAATGGGGGAAAGGGGGGGGGGGGGGGGGGGGGGGGGGGGACAACCAAAGCGATAAAGTTGCTTTAAGAGAGCAAAAGCCCACCACTAAATAATTTGGATTTGCCTAAATTACATAGAGAGGAGCCTCCAAGTAACGAGCTGCTTGGGACCAATGAAACTTCCTCTCCCCTAAACTCGTAGTATCTTGTTACATCAGGGATAAAAACTAAAGAATATAAAAGTAATCAGACTTGCAAAATTAGATCATTATATCAGGTACACTTGTATCATGTTATATCAGGGATAAAAACAAAAGAATATAAAAGGCATGGGACTTGAAAAATTAGCTCATTATATCAGGTATCTTGTTATTCAGGGATAAAAAAAAAACCAAAAGAATATAAAAAGGAATGGGTCCTGCATAACTACCTCGTTATATTGAGGCACACATACGTACAAACACATACATGTATCTCTATGTCTTTATCTCTATGGCATGTAACCAATTCCTTAAAACTGTTTCTTAAAAACCTTTCACTTTGATTATATAGTCTACTTCTTTTTTTCCTTTTTTTTTAAAGATGGAGCGATGTTTAATGTGACTGAACATGATGAGCACACTTAGCAATGTCAACATTTCAGGGGTGCTATATTTCACAGGACCGTTACTTTTATTTCGGAAATTCGGATCCAATATCTTACCACTTTGAAGGGCCAATTGCGAAAAGTTTGACTCAATGTGAGAATGTGATGGCTGAATAAATAAATGCAATGCAATTAATCTTGATCAAATTTTCATAGAACATATGAGATTTTTCTCCCTATTATTATTTTTAACAATTTGCAGATCTGTATACAAAACACATTCGTATATTCATTCTTTATGCATATTGTGTTAGAATCAAGAGTACATGTGTACAATAAACAAATTTATGCCATAATTATAAATAATTGCAAAATATGGTCAGGAAATATGCCAATATGGAAGTACAGATATTAAACAAAATTAAATCTTTATTGGCATTGATAAGATAGTAAACATTGAATTTTTGATAATCCCTCTAACATAATTTCACACTACCCCTACTGGTATGAACCATAACTGGCAGAAGTCCAATATACTGCATGTTGGAGACTCTTTTTTAAACATGTGGAGGAATGCAACAAAGCTTAGGTATGATTTCATCCCAAACTCTGGAATGCCATTTTTGTATCAAGACATTCTATAGTCATTACATCAAGTACAATTTGTACATGCAATTCAAAACCTTATTATCACATTCCATGCAAAGTGCAGGAGTACAACTTACCAGTAGCTTACTGTTTTTTTTTCCATTTTCATTTGTGTGCCTATTCATTACTGTAAAACGAGGAATGTTCGCGTGCATTTTAATTTCGCGAATTTCGCGAGCGCCAAAATTTGCGAAATTCAATTGCAAGCTAAAGTTCTTGCCTACACAATATGCAATGAATGCCAGTGGCAATTAGTGAAAATGTCATGCTGCGGAAAGGCTGTTGGCTCCAACTCGGGAAATTTTCATGCTGCGGATATATCATGTTTACAGTAGTTTGTCAGAGGTGCTGTTCAGGTTAGTAAGTAGTCTTCTGTCCCACTTATAATCTTGGTATCGACTTTATAGATGTTGAATTTCTAGGCATTTCATGGGGACTTGTAGTTTAGGGTTCAATGATAAAAGGGAGAGGGCATGCACGGTGTTTCTTTGTACACAATCAGAATCAACAGAATTCTATTCGAATTACGAAAGAACTGTTTCTCTGACTTTTAATTCACATTTATAATTCTTTTTTTTTTTTGGGGGGGGGGGGGGGGAGGGGGAGGGGATTTGCCAAAGTTCCAACATGATCACAACATAATATCACACTTTCATTACTCAGCCTAGCAACAGAACGGACGTGAAAAGAGCAAAACATGAGACACACTACAGATAGTTTCCACTTTGTCAAAATTTCAGGACCTATAGAAAAAGATATAAAGAGGAATATAAACATGTTCATTGGGGGAAAAATTACCAAATATTAAAAGAAAAAATAATTAAGAAACAATGATTCATGTCTTATTCCACACCTTGTAGTCTTTTTATATTTCTATAAATTCAAATACAAATATCTAACACAGAGCATGGTCAGTCTTTCCTTCCAATTTTTGACGACTTCAGTGCGTAATTTCATCAGTCACCACACGATGTATTTTCAGCAGTTTAACTTATCAGCTTTCTCTCTTCAAAAATCAATAGTATTTGAGCTGACTGACTCCTTCCACTATGGGTAGCTGGTCAGTTTCTGATTATACAATTTGTAAGTGAAGTCTGTCCCTTTGTGAAATGAAACAAACAAACAACAGTCTTTCTTGTGGCTCTCATTTCACTTTCTTCAAAAGATTTGCAATTTCAGCTTTCACAGTGCTCAGGCTATTGCATGCCCACAGGAATGAAAATTAAATTCTTAAAAAAAAAAAACTAAAACAAAGGTCACAGTTGTGTCATCTTAAACATGATTGGGCAAACAAATGTAAAATGAGGACCTAACAATAATATCTAAGAAAAAAGAAGGTATCTCTCACACATACCATCTAAAAGAACATATGAAATATCACTTCATACCACTGCTTAATTTTGAAGAGCATTATGTAAAATTTCGAAAATGCAATAAGATTTAGGTTCTGTATAAAATGCAAACTAAAAGCATAATCCTACCTATAAACCAGGACTAAAATTTATAGAAACTATCAAAATGGCTCCAGTGGCTACACTTATTTGCAGAGCTATGCTTGTCTAGCTAGATGTCATTTAATCTACGCATAATCATAGATGCTGGAATCTGACAGATTAGCTTTCACATTCTCCTCACTGTACCATTCACATTTCCAAGTGAGTGGACTGACGTGCAGGTAAGTTTGCTTTCTTTTCATGAGGGAAACTCATCTTTGACCTTAAACCATGCAACGAATTTACCACAAGACTCACAATGTTGACCGTACAGAAAGTTGAGACTGAATCAATAAAAGACAAAACCTTGGGGGGCTAGACTTGATGACACATATCATATCATTCATCCAATATGACTACAGGAAAGTCATAGTCAATGCCTTTTACCAGCCACAAATTGAATATTCATATAATGCATGCAAACATCTGACATTAGTGGATACTAGCTGAATAAACAAGAGACCCGCAGGTCTAGCGCTCACCTGATTATCGCAAGTTCACCTTTCACGCAGTCACTAATCTAAATTATTCACAGCTCTACTAAAATTTGACCAGGCATTCTCAAGTAGAAGATGAAAATGTACAATAAGGGCCCAAATTTTTTAAGATTCCTTAATTCAGGGGGGGGGGGGGGGGCCTGGGGCCCTCTGGGTGGGGCATGGTGCCCATTTTGATAAATTGAGATCCTGACCCCCTAGGGATGCTACCTGCCAAGTTTGATGAAAATCCATCATGAGGTTTTCAGGAAGAAGATGAATGTACAATTCAGGCCCCCATTTGGACCTTCCCAACTCCCCCCCCCCCCCTGCCCCCAAGAGGGGCACCCCTGGATCTGCTATGAACAAACTTGAAACTACAGTCATTAATGTACTCACTCATAGTATTATCTTAGCTCTATAACTTCTGATTCTCGAGAAGATTTTTAAAGATTCCTTCATTTTGGGGGGTTTGGGCCCCCTGGGGCCCCTGTTTGGGGCATGGTGCCCATTTTAACAAATTGAGATCCTAACCCCCTAGGGATGCTACCTGCCAAGTTTGGTGAAAATTGGTCATGTGGTTCTCAAGAAAAAGATGAAAATGTACAATTTAGGCCCCATTAGGACCCCTCCCCACCCCCCCTCCCCTGGGTCCCAAGGGGGGCACCCCTGATTCTGCCATGAACAAACTTGAAACTACAGTCATCAATGTACTAACTCATACTACAGGGGAAACTCGGTATAACGAACACTGCTATAACGAGATATCGGTTATAACGAAGAAATTTTCTCGGTCCCAAATTTCCTTCCACACAAGTCTATGTAAAATGCTACTCTTATAGCGAGATCGGCTATAACGAAATAACTGCTATAACGAGATAAATTTTGTGACTTCCAAACAAAGAAAAACATAGTAAATCAAACCTGCTATAGCGAGGTAAAGCAAAATGCCTTCGGTAAAGCTTTACTTTGCCTGTGCTATCATCTTCCGAGATTGTAAAGCTTGATGCGCCAAAAACTGTCTTGTACACACATAATCATTTTCTTCAGTGCACTCCATACACAGCTAGCACTGCATGTTGTACGTGTGAAGTGTGTGTGTGCACGCACACTGATACATGCAGAAAATGTGGTGGGACGGCCATACATGACATCATCATGACGTTTAGTGGGTGTGAGGCAATCGGATGCTGTGATTGGCCTTCTACTTAGGGAATTCCCCGTCTTCACACACACGCAGTCATAATGTACATACAGAATGTGTCACATACACACACAGCATTGTGCAGACCATATTCAAGCTTTCCACACAACACACACCCATACGTTAACCACATACCAATCAACAGACGATCTTGATACGATCGCAAGCTATATAAATTTACAAATTCAAACATCTACAATTAATAAGAAACACATTCTTGATATTGGATTTCCTTGGCGAAAAACATCTTCTTACCCATAAAGGTGAGTAATTCCCTCGCACACAATATCAAGTTATCAGTATTGATTGAAATATGATGGGTAGTCCCACGTGTGCAAATTAATGTCTTTATTTTATGCCTTCTTTTATGCCTACTGATATAACGAGATATCGGCTATAACGAGGAAAATGACTCGGTCCCGACCATCTCGTTATATCGAGTTTCCACTGTATTAATTTAGCTCTATCACTTCTGGTTCTAGAGAAGAAGACTTTACCAGATTCCTTAATTTTGGGGGGTTTGGGCCCCCCTGGGGGCCTCCTGGGTGGGGCATGGTGCCCATTTTAACAAATTGAGTTCCTAACCCCCTAGGGATGCTACCTGCCAAGTTTGATGAAAATCGGTCTTGGGGTTTTCAAGAAGAAGATGAAAATGTAAAAAGTTTACGCACGACGGACGACGCACGACGCACGCCGGACGAAGGGCGATCGCAATAGCTCACTTGAGCCTTTGGCTCAGGTGAGCTAAAAATAGAATAAATCAATAAAAGTAAGTGTGCAGAATTGATATTTTCCTTGCTCCCATTTAGAAAATGTGTATATTGTAGCTTCAACTTTTTTCTTCCTGACAAAAAGAGACAAGTTTCAATTTAACAAAAAGACATGTAAGTGGTAATGAATAAATCCTTTAATTATTCTCATGAGGAATTATTCTACACACAAGGAGGAAGTATGTAAAAAAAGAAGAAGAAAAGAACAACGCTTTTTCAGCTTCAGAATGATAACGAGGATCAGTCACATAAAAAGATAAGAAAAAAAATTTTAATGGTGCATTCATGTGAACAGAAGGCAAATCAAGCAATTGGGCCAACTTCTCTATCGAGAAATAGTTTAAGCTTGCTAGAAGTCAAGTTGGACACTTGGTTGCTTGATTTGAAGCTGGGACAGATTCCTCTGGTTCACTATATTTTCATTCCTGGGGGCAACATGTCCACAGATGACGTCGACAGGATTGTGTGAGTGGGCCTGAAATGGTCACATAACTTCCAGAATGGGCATTCAGCAAATTACACTCCCTTGCAATCACTGGATGTTCTTTTGAGTACAGTACATGACAGGTACTTCACAGTTCAATTTACCTGGTTCAGGTTTGACGCCGCTCTACATTTTGACCAGTTTGCATCTGTCCGATTAGAATCATCCGTCTGATAGCGTCAATTCCAGGTTCACCGAAGACTCCTCACGCACAGTCGATGAACTTCAGGGACAGTTAGTTTTTCTCTTCATTCATTTACAACTAATATCTTTGTAAAGTGACAAATGATATGCACATAGCAAGCTCTACATTTTGACAAGTTTACATTTGTCCGGATGAGAATCATCCATCTGACAGCGCCAATTTCAGGATCACCAAGAATTCCAGGCATAGATGGCGAACATCAGGGACAGCATTTTTCTCTTCCTTCTTTTACAACTAAGATCTTTGCAAAGCGACTAAATGATATGCACATAGCAAAGCTCTAATAGTGACTCTACGGAGATGCAGGGGCTTACTATCAGCTGTCGAGTGCGGTCTCGGACGGTTCGTTATCCATGTCGGAGCCGCCGCTGCTCTCTACGTCGGACGTCGTCTCCATGGCCTGCTCGGCCAGCTTGGCGCAGATGGCCTGCAATCGCTGCAAGAGGGTGGTGTAGTCGTACTTGCCCCGCTTCTCGCCAAAGGGATCCTGGGTTGGAGTGCAGGGGGAAAAAAAAAAAGAAATCATTGCTGTGATTGGGAAAAAAAAATCAACAAAGTGTGAATCATTATATCAACAATTTCACACATGAATATTAACTCTTAGAGCAGTTAGAACAACATTCAGATAAAATTTAAAGCCTTTATTGATTCTGCCTGAAATCTTAATAGTAAATACGTATGCATGCTGAAAACTGAGCTCAGTCTAATGAGAGACTTTCAATAATTGGTGAAACAGTGAAATGCAATAATAATTTGTTGGGGATTTTTGTTGCTGTTTTTTTCCCTTAAAATATCTCCTTTTATTTGCCATGTCACGTTCACTCTTGAACCTAACCTGATGAAAATCTAGACCTGTAATTTCTGAGTTATTGTGTGCATTACAAAATTTGATGTGGACGGAAAGAGAACCTGGCCACATGGTGCTCACGTCAGGCATGGTGAAGGAAACATGATATCGTTAATATGAAAGATTGAAAGCATTTTACATGATGGAGATATGAATGCAAAACAAAAATGGGCGCTTAAGAATGTTTCTACAGATAAATGACGCTATATAAATGTTGTTTCACCATCATCATCATCACCATCATCTTCAGAACAAAATAAATCAATCCGCTCATTAGTCTGCTCTGGAAATGTCTAACCTTTGGAGAGCTCTTGCAGAGGTGTATCAAATTCGAGAAAGTTTGGGAAGTGCACCTTTTCATTGCTTTTCTGGTTAATAATTGCCAGCCAATATCTAGCTCTCCTGTAAATCCTGAGAAACCTTTTCTACACAAATGAACAAATCACCCTAATCATAAAAGACTTGAAGGCAATTGGCACGCAAAAATTAATATCAAACCATCAAAGTAAAATGACTGTCAAAATACAATTCATGTACACAGTACACCTTTGTGTTCACCCAATCATTAATATGTTGTTGTTGATGTTGTTGAAATCTTAGGCTTTGTTTTTTCAAATATTCAAAACAATTTTGTTCAGTGATACCTGCATGCGTTGCCCAGTGAGATGCATCTTGTCCTTGACGGTTGTCTTGTAGTACTCGTAGAAGTCTGGGAATGACGTCTGGATCACTTGTCTGAAGGTGAAAGGTCATGAAACAGAGGGCAAACAGAACAAATGAGAGTTAAAGGGAAATTCCACCCTGACAATATAATGTTTCTTTGTATGAAAATGGAAAAATCAACGAAGAAAGCTCAGTAAAAACTTCTGGAAAAAATCGGACACATTAAAAAGCATGAATTGTAAAAGTTTTTTCATTAGAGAGTTTGCAAGACAATTTGGCAACACTGTGTGATCTAGGGGTCAAGCAGCTATCCATTTGTCTTGTAGGTGTACAAAATTTCCCTAATTTTTGTTTTTCTCAAGTATTTGAGCGCAGGCAGGACTTATCCTCTAAGGAAGACATGCAAATATTGTGGGAGCTTACTTAAGAAGAGAAATAAGTTTACTGCACTGCAAAATTATGAATCATCAAATGAGGACCAAAACCATTTGAAGTTTTCTCAAGTATTTGGGTGCAGACAAAACTCATCCTCTGAAGAAAGACATGCAAATACTGTGGGAGCTTACTTACAAAGATAAATAAGTTTACTATGCTGCAAAATGATAAACCATCGAATGAGAACAAAAAAAAAACAACCAAAAACAAAACAAAACAAAACAAAACTGAGCAAACAAACAATAAACACAATGGAGAAAAATGGGGGGAAAAAATAATTGATGAGCACATCATAAGGTAAGCGTGAGATGTAATTCCTAGAGATGACAAGATATTCACCTGATAAAGTAACCTAGACCCCATTATCTACATCTGAATAGAAGATGGCTTGAGGCATTTACGTAGAAAGAAAGTGGCATCCAAGAAAAACTCTCATCCCTCAATACAACTGGATGAATTTTCAGCAGAAATTCAGGTCAGGCCTCATGAATGACAAAATGTCCTTTCCCAGATTTTAATAAATTGGTTTAAAGAAAAGAAAAGAAAAAAGGCCTGTGAAGGACAGCTTCTGCATGTTTTGTATCTTTGTGGCAAATGGAAAATGCCTCGACCATACAGGGGACATGCTCATAAATGCGAATATTTATCATGAGATACACCAACACAAGATGTACATGTATTTAACTCATTTTCAGACATAGAATTGTTCCTGATTAGAGTTCTTTTGCCAAATTCTTGTGTTCTTTCGCAGTACACAGAGAACATGCAACTGAAGGCCAAATGTATAAATGCAGTGAACTATGTATGGGCATGTGTTGTGATGATAGAGCTCCACCTTTAAAAAAAACCCACAGTTTTATGAGTTCAACTGGAAATATTTCAAAACCTGGCAGGAAGATGACTTCCTCTCACATGAGCCTGTTAAGTATGATTGGTACTTGGCTGGCATTTTACAATCCTGCATACTACACTGTAAACTACTTGCTTTGCTTTGAGCATGCCAACATACTACATGTATAACTAAAAATATATCATATTATGCTGGATTAACCATTTCCTCAGTAAACCTTAAAGGTGCAAGGCAACACATTGTCGCATACTTCTAAGGATGTAAACACATGTGCATTGACAGCAGATAGTAAGACACAGATACATTGTATATATATACACACACAGATACATTATGCACCAACATACATACAAACACACATGCATTATGCATGCTGTATATAATGTGAATTATACAAACATGCATACACATTAAATTATACAATATGCATACAAACAGTACATATCATAACAAACATATTTACATACTCACAGTGATTTACATACACACATACGTGCACACACACATGCATTGAAAACATACAAACACACAAGTGTGATCACATGGATGCATTATACTCATTATTGAAATATCAGCAGACAAGAGAATGGAAGTTGGAAAAGAGAGATTGGGAGAAACAGACATTAAGACAGAACACAGACAGACAGACAGGCAGACAGACAGACGGACAAACAGACATCAAACAGAGGCTTACTGAAGTGCTGCCGGGATGATTTTGCTTTGATGTTCTACCATGTCGCACACTGCCACCCTGATGGTCTCATGTCTGATGCACTCGTTGTACCTCTGGCAGTCCCCAGGTTGACGCTCCTGCATCGGGGAACATCCACAGAAAAGTGTTAAATGTAAACATCTTCATTTTTGCACTGAGCACTAAAATAAAACACATACAGTTCGACCTCGATTATCCGGCCTCCTATTATCCGGAAATCTCTATTATCCGGACGCGTTCACGCAGTGAAGGACTTTTTTTTTTTCCATCCAAAAATTTAGAAAAAACAGTGACTTTAACATCTTTTCATGGATCTATTTCTCTAATTTCATAAGATGTGCATGATAGGTTTCTCAATATCTAATGAGGTAAAACACAAATGATTTTCACATAAAGATATACTTTATTTTTGTGAAGAAGGGACTACAATTTTGCTCAGGCTAGCATAGATTACACCACCTTTGCGGGGTACGCTACCTGCCTAGCTGCCAGTGCACTTGGACGGCAGCTTGGACGGCAGCTACATACATTAACATTGTGTCTCCCATATCCGGCCAATTCGCTTATCCGTATGAGCGCCGGTCCCGACATCGCCGGATAATCGAGGTCGAACTGTACTCCCAGGTTCTTAAAGTCATACTGGCAATTGCTCACCCATGTTTTCATCCATCTCACAAAAATGACAGAATTGATTTGATCTTTGAATCCATGAAAATGGATGTACCGGTACTGCTTGATTGCCCTGAAATTTGCACATCGATGCAACTAGTAGGTATCAAGTTTGGAGTGGGTTCAGACTTGTGAAAATCTTGTAGTGTCAATTAAATTTTACTGGTAACATACATATGCACTAAAATGAATACCAGGATACATACACACGCAGACACACACGTACACACACATGTACTGCTACTCTAGTGGTACTTACATGTATCAGCTCACCCCATCAATAATGTGTACAGAAAATCACAAAGATATTTTCCCAGGTTTCAGGATTTGTGCTAGCAAGAAAAAGCAGCATGAAAACAAATATTTCTCTATTCAATACAGTAACCTTCAATAGCATCGCCACCCAACAAGTGTCATTGACAATGTATACAATCGGGATGCCCGTGGGAATGAGAGGGTTAAAGGGAGATTCTCCCAAAACATACCGTACACAAATTCAGTAAATGCAGAAATAGTAGAAGAACACATCAATATCAGCCGAGGAAAGTTGGACAATCCTTCGAAAGTTATGAATTTCAATTTTTTTTTAGTAAATCCATATACAATCATCACTGGGCATCTGAATTGCACCAATATACATGGGATGTAGATGCACAAGGGGGAGGGGCGACAATTATAGCTACAATGTATCAACAGCCCTATCCCACACTAAAAACTGAGCTTTCCCTATAATCCATCAAGTCCTTGGGGGGCTTTGTTGAAAAAAAAAAAAACTAGATATATCGCTACGGCGACTGATATGCCTCCGCCATCATGCATGGTTCTCCTAATAGGTCTATAGTACAATGTCTTGACAATGTGTGATGACAGTTTCACACAATTGGCAAAATATTAAAATGACAGGTTTGCCACAAATGTGCTGAATGTTCACTTTCCTAGAACTAGGTTCAATTGGATGAATTATTCAAATGTCAGAGTGCAGGTATTTGGGGAACTAATGATTTCTACTTGACTTTTGACCCTTTTATAAGTTTATGCTTTGAGTAATTTTCAAGGTATTGAGAAAAAGTATAATTTCAGTATCAAATGGGAAAATAGCATTATCTAAACCTGGTCTTTGACCGTTGACCTCACAGTTCCACAGAGAATCACTGTTAGGTAGAACATGCATAAATATGTAAGTTTCATGATGATACCTTGAGTTACTTTCGAGATATGGAGGAAAAAGTGCAATTTAGCACTTTCACTTGACCTTTGACCTTTTGGCAAGAAACTTCCCAAAAAATATATATTGGGTAATACATGCCATACATCCAGTTAAAAAAAAAAAAAAAAAAAAAAACTTCAGGCATATTGCATTTTAAGGAAAGTAGTGATATTTTGAGGAGTTGACCTTGACCTTTGACCCCCCTGACCTTTGACCTATGACCCCCAACTTCCCTAGATAATCACTGCCCATCGGTACAAGCATATATACTAAGTTCTATGAAGATACCTTGAACCATCTGCGAGATATGGAGAAATATGTGGAATTTCAATTTTTTTTCACAAAATAACCTGTGACCTTTGACCTTTGACCCTGTGACCCTAAAATCCACACAAAGTATTATCCCCCAAGGATATACCCTCATACCAAGTTTGATGTAAAACCACCACATGGTTCTTGAGATATCGACAAAAACAAAACGGGACGGACGGACGTACGGACGGACGTACGGACGGACGTACGGACGGACGGACGGACGGACGTACGGACGGACGTACGGACGGACGGACGGACGGACGGACGGACGGACGGACGGACGGACGGACGACCCGAAAACATAATGCCTCCGGCCACTTCGTTGCGGAGGCATAAAAATCTTGTTCTCATTACAGGAAGCCAAAGCCGAAATATAAATGTGGATTGAGTTTTCTCACATAATTGAAGGTCACTTGAATTACCTCTTTCAAAAGAAAAAGCAGGGAAAATTAAATTACCCTTAACATAAGTCAGTCGATGGAGTGTGAACTTTTCATGAAAAATGAAATTCTGTGGAATTCTCCATATATCATTGTCCAAAATGGATATCATGAAGTGTAGTAGTCTGGAACTGAAACTTTTAACAATTCATAAGTTTTGAATTGATTGTCTGATTTCCCTCAAACTTTCACGGATGTGTTGTACTGATATTGTTGCTTCTTGTCAATCCACATTTATATTTGGGCTATGGTTTCCCTTAAACTGGCAACTCAGAAGTTTCCTTGCTAGGTGCATCTTATATGGGAATAAAAATTAGATGGAACTGATCAAATTCATTAACTCTGCAACGGCAAAAGTCAGAAAATGTTTAAAAATTTGCCATCTTGAGAGAAACAGGAACTCATTGTGTTTTTAAAACGCGTTGCAAATTCGGAATCAGTTACAAATTTAGCGATTGCAAGGCACTTGAACATTCTACAAAAAAAAAAATACATGAACAGCAGAGGACTAAAATGAAAGAGAATTCTTATTCTACATTAACATACATGTAACACCAATGATGCATGGTACAAACTGAACTTATGCAGCGCCAAACCACAGATATTTGGTACTGCCACAGGGATTCAATGGGTCACAGGAGAGGGACCCTACCCCCACCAACCTGTTCAAAGCCAGGCTCATTGTGGTAGGGCTTCTCATTCATGAGAGACTGGATGGACATGAGCACGCTGGACAGACTCTGGGCGGGGCTCCACGCTGGCCCACTCCAAGTCCTGCAAAGCCAAAATAGGGAAATAAAAAAAAAGAAAGAATTAAAAAAAAAAAAAACATGAAATAAGTTGCCATCATGAGATGACTGCTGGTTTCTAGAACCATTAGTACCGCGAAATGCGATAAAAGATCAGAATTTTCGACTGGGATAAGGGAACTACGTTCGAATACTCGTGCGTAGAAAAGCGATATGACTGCGCGTGTGCAAAGCGGGTCTCTCAGTGTAGTCTCTTTCGGAGACTCCAGAAGTAAAATGTGAATTTGCTTTCATGTCTGGCAACTTGTCAATAGTATACTTGCCAACAGTGCAGGATGACAAGTACATGTATGAAGAAATAACAGTAAAATTGGCAAATACAGGAATTTATATCAGTCTCCCCATACATTGCAACTCACCATAAACAAATGTTCACAAATATAGAGAAAGAGGGTTGTATAATTAATCTGTCAACAACAACAAGGGTTTTCACTTTGCCATTTCACACAAAACACTCCATAGCAGGGCTAGAACTAATCACAGGCTTACAAATCCATGGACTTCTACAAATGTATGTATTAGTGCCCTTCATGCCTCTCAAGAATCACTGTTTTTGGACAATTTTGATGCTCTTTCTAGAACTTCATATGCATGCTTTATTAATACAAAATGACTTCGGTAAAGTTGCCTTCTTTAGAAAAAAAAAAATTGATCTGAGCTATGACATTACTTGGGATTGCCGTACAAAATATCACCGATATTTATTACCTTTATCCCCATCTCTTACAGGATGGTATAGTTTTGGTTGAGATGGGGCTTCAGATTTTTATTTATTCATCCATTTTTTGTGTGTTTTTGGGGTGAAATAATGAATAACTACAGGTCTATGAAATATGAAAAAGTCTACAATTCTAAAAGGAAATCAAAGTTTACTTGATGAAAATCGGTTTTGAAATGGCAAAGACATAAAAAAAAAAGCAATTAATATCACCATCGTAACACTGTTTCCATGCAAATTGAGAAAGCAACAGACAAGAGCTTTAAAAGGTCTGTGTGGATAGGTAAGCAAAATACAACAGGCAATGTGATGCAAGGATTCAAGGAACATAACTTGGTATTATGTATTGTTAAATTTGTGAATAACACATGCAAAATATGTGGCCTGTACAGTACGACATTCAGGCAGTGAGTTTGATAAAACCGGACGCAGCAATTGACTTACCCGAGGATGCTGAGACACACCTTCCCGCTCCGGTAGAGGTTGGGGTTGAAGCGCACACTGCCATCGCCCGTCGTCATCAGCTTGATCCTGGGCGGGCGGATCGGGTAATCTGGCGGGAACTTGATGACGAAGTGGAAGAAGCCGCCCTCGTACGGAGTGTCGAAGGGCCCGGTGATCAGGGCGTGCACCTATCAAAGACGGGGGCAGCGGACATTGACGGTGACAGACAAGGCATATTCCCTGCTCTTATTCAAACTTCTTACACTTATTCTCACAATTCAGGATATCCCTTTGATTGAAATTCCAATTTCTGCGCCTTTATTGCATACGCTGTGCAATGATCGAACACTTCAATGTTTATTCATCATGGCATGATAAGAAGTGTGGCTGTTTCAAAACAGCGCAGTGCAGCACACACACTTTTTTGTTGTTGATAATAACACACACACACACATACGCACACACACACACACACACACACACACACACACATACACACACAGCTTAAGGTTTTGACAGGAGCAAATCAATTACTGTTGTTGTTTTTTCCTCCTTACCCTTGTTATATCCTCCTCTGGAACAATACACATTCCTAAGGGAGGCTCTGAATATATGTTCATGATGTCCCTGTAGAATAAAACAAGTGAAAGGAAAGAAAGACAGTTACAATTTATTATATGTGTGATCGTCCTCATTTTCCTTTGATCAGGTCCCACAATTAAAAAAAAAAAAAATGTATTCAAGGGCTATACCAACTGAACAATAGAAATTGAACCTTACATTTTAGTTCTGTCATCACAATACAAATTGATAACCATGTTATTTGCCACTCTTCATGAAAAGGGGCACAAAACATGCATTGTCATTCTCATCACGAGATTCACACCAAAATGGAACAGATGTTCATGAACTGCAAGTTTTCTGTGATGTTTGTTGTCAAATGTGTCCCTTTGGGTGCGTGTGGGGGGGGGGGGGGTAGGGGTGTGAGCATACATCATGCTAAAAGAGCCTTGCTTTGTTCACATTTCGAAACTACTTGTTATATTTCCAGTGAAAACAAAAGTATAATGAATTGAGAATAGGAAATATGGAGCCATCACATCCTGAAGGGCATGACAATTTGGGCAGCTCTTCACATGTACAGTCCCATACTTCAGTTTTGTTTTTAACCAGTTGAAGACTAGTCCCGAGTATACTCGGGCAGGTGTCTATGGGAAATGCGTGTTATAGCAAAATCAACCCGTCCTCAATGGGTTAATTTTACAGTGTGACATGCTTCCCCAAGTGATAAACCCCAAGTTTTGCAGAAAAGAATAGTTCCCTCATATTACAAGGCATACATGCAAGACAGAGAACCACACTCATTCAAGCCATGAAATTGCATTATTATCAGCAAATAATTTCGCAATATTTGTATCTAAGATATGTGGTTCTCCTCAATGCTTCAACAAAGTCTGCTATATGCCTCGATTTAAGTGATTTAAGATGCATCCACTTGACTTGATCAGAAATTTCAACTGTCAAACAATCAAAGAAAAGACTACATGGGTAGTACTACATTTTTGCATCCAAACCTGCAAATGAGCCTACAGTGTACCAGTGTACTTGACTGAAATGTGATACAAAAAAAAAGAAGGAAAAGAAGACTTTAAATCAGACATTCGAGTATGCATGGCATATATGGGCTCATGTTGTGCACTACACTAGAATCCAAATATGTGTACCATGGGGCAGAGTGGAGATAATGTATGCCATCTTGAAGGCAACTTACATCATAGAGACAACAAAAGGTGAAGCGATTTCATATGTCTTTTCAAAAATAATGCAAAAGTGGATATTTTTGCACTTCAAGTAATTTGTCGCACTTGGCCAGCTAAGATGAATTTTGCATGTTACCACATGCAGACATTGAAACAGTAACATGTACATGATGTTGCTTTATATACTGAAATCCCTGATGATAAAATATTACTTTTTTCCCCTCCTTTTTAGATAGGGACCACAGGATTCATCTCCCTGCTGTTCGAAGATGCGTAATAATGACTATAACATCTTTGAATAAAGTCCTGAAAGAGATCATTCTTACACACACACACACAAAAGTGAGGTGATCAATATGAAATATAAACAAATAACAAAGTAAAATTGTATATCCATGAAAGAATGACAGTCAATTACAGACAAGGTCATTTCTTTACTGTTCTATCCATAATCATGTTTGATGTCTGACTGATATTCTGGTTAACCCGTCGAGGATGAACTGAATCTGCTAAGGCATTTCCCATAGACACCTGCTCGAGTATACTCGGGACTCGTCCTCATAAATAGCGGGTTAAGATGTCAAATGTCTATATGTGTCACATTTTTATTATGCAACATCCTTGATTGAGCTGTTGGTTTGTTTAACTGTCTTCACACAATATCATCTCTGCTTATGACATGCACACCCACTTAAAATATTGCAAAGGATTTGAATTGATATCTTATGCATTACATATAACAAGTTAGTACAGCAGTAATGCCATCAAAAAACTTCTATTTTTAAGATTATCAACCCGTTGAGGATGGACTGATTTTGCTACAACCCGCATTTCCCATAGTCACCTGCCCGAGTATAATCAGGACTCAAAAAAGTTAAAGAAAAAGCATGCATTCACTGAAGTTGGATGGTAATGATATTGTCAAGGAACTTGGGATGAACTTATGAGACCTTTTGATACGCAGCAGACATTGTTGACTTGGCTTCTGGTCATCCCAGTCTTTGCTCCTGGTGGGGTCCCAGGAGTTGCCGAGTTGTGCATTCATCTGCGAGTGGACAAATGAAGCTGTGGCGGCTGCCACGAGGTCTCCAGCTTCTTCGTCGGACGCGGACGCCATCCCCGAAGATTTGTGCGGCCCGTTCATGTGTGTCGCAGCGCTATACCGCAGAGCAGGCACTGTCTTGAATAAGTTGAAATGTCCCAATGGTAATGTAATTTTTTTCACTTCTGTGAGTGCAGATTCAGTTGGCTTCGGTCAAATGAGTAGCTCTCTATACTGTAATCTGGTAATGACATGAAAAAAAAAAAACATTGTAGCAACAGGCACATTCTGGATCTCAACATTAGCAGCAAGTGTCTAGTAGAAATCATTGCAATGTCTTCTGTGCTACATTGACTCTAACAATAGATAGCTTTTCAAGCTGAATAAATGGCCAAAGCAATGGCATGCTCATTGCCATTGCCAATGCAGAGAATGTTGGTACTATGCCATGGTAGTACTATTAACAGTTAGGGTCCTACATTTGTATAAAGTTTTAACGTTAAACCTACACTGCAGCAGCTATCTGCTCATGCTCAGTCAACGACTGTGAGGAAAGCAGCATCAAACGTGATAAAAATTTATAATGTGGTAAATCACTTGTATCACTGAGCACCTTTTCAGATCATTATCAGAGTAAAATATATAGCCAAAGACAGGCGCAGGCAGAGCGAGCACTAGCAGAGCAGAGATGCTTGCTTCCCACCTCCCTGCTGCTTCATAGCAGCGCTGCCTAGGGTACAAACCTCTTTTCCGATGATCTTTCGGCCGATCTTTCTCCTTGTTCACTCTAACACAGTAATTGAGTAACAGTGAAATTCAGAAATGAGGACCCCACAACGTAAAATAAACGTCCAGATATTTGCCACTTTTTGTCCCGTGCTCACCCTCTCCTCTTGCCTGTTGTACTCAAAATGTCACAGTCAATGTCTGGAAATACCCAAAACGAGATACTGTGATTGCTCCATAATTTTGGAGTACAGTTACGGTAGTCGTTTTGCAGCCGCTAGCTGATTCCGAGGATTGAGAACCTCGCTAGCTCGCTAGTGCGCAACGTAAACCATACACAACTACGAATTGCCATCGGTGTATGTACGAGTGTGTATTTCCCTCACTGTGTGTTTACCTCAGCCTTTGATTCAGTCGTTCCATATGATTGTTTTCTCTCTTTCTTTCTTTCTTTCTTTCTTTCTTTCTTTCTTTCTTTCTTTCTTTCTTTCTTTCTTTCTTTCTTTCTTTTTTTTTTCTTTCTTTCTTTCTTTCTTTCTTTCTATCTATCTTTCTTTCTTTCTATCTTTCTTTCTTTCTTTCTATCTTTCTTTCTTTCTTTCTTTCTTTCTTTCTTCTTCCACAAAAAGAAATTGTATTTTATTTAAATTCTAAAAATGGAAAAGCTCCCTCGTTGCAAGGGCGTTGATCCTGGAGGACAAGGGGAAAGTTGCCCCCCCCCCCCCTTATCCCCTCCAGGAAAATATGGGGGCAAACATCGATTTGCCCCAAAATAATTCCGGAGATGCGGAAAATTTTCTTGATCAGAAATCTGTCCAGATATTCACCCATAGCGTGCACCACATCATTATTGAATTTCAGTTCTAAAGATGCAAAATCTCCCTTGCATTGGAGGGGGTTATACTCCCTCTCACACCCTCCCCTGTTAGGTCCCCTTCCATGGCAAAACACGTAAGAGATTTACAAATGTTCGAATATTTCATCATAAAGTGTGCACAAGATCTGTGACTTCAATTCCAACGAATTCAATACAAATGTTCCCTTAGTTTTTTTTTTTTTTTTTTTTTTTTAAATGTGGGAGGTGAATTAGACCTAGCACCAATAACTTCTTTCAATATATCTTTCCCACGCTCATTTCCTATAATCTATAGATTTACTACAATTCTTTGATTGACAATATTTCCCAAATATTCCATCAGGAATGTGTAGGGCCTATGCACGATGTTTTCACTCAATTCTTAATCATACAAAAGCTCCGGCATATGGGAAGGGTTAGGGGACACCCCCTCTCCCCCTCCCCCCCACACACACACACGCACACACGCACCACAATACGCCTTCCCCTGCTATTAGCTTCCTCTCTACACGTTGATGATGGCTACACTATTCTACTAAAAGTGTGCTCCAGATCGTTGACTTGCAATCATGAAGATGCAAAAGCTCCCTCAAGTGGGATGGGGGATATACCTCTTCCCACATCCTTCCCCCGCTTGGTCTCCCTCCATAGACAACAGACTATACATACAGTAGTGCACTTCAGTGATAATTTCCGGGTATTCCACGAAAAGTGTGCATCACTGAATTTCAATTCTGCCAATTAAAAAGCTCCCTCTGATATGGAAGGGGGATACCCCATGGTTACCCTCATCCGACCATCCCCTTGCTCGGTCCCCTAGGGCAGGGGGAGAGGCCCTCCACATAGACTCGGTACACTTTTGGGGTTGACAATTTTCCGACTCAATCATTCCATAAAAAGTATGCATCAGATCGTTTTATTTCAATTCTAAATATTCAAAAGCTCCGTTGTGTGGGAAGGGGCTACCTCTTCCCACCCCAAATCAATTTCCATTTTTTTAAACAGTGCCAATGACGCAAAAGCGGAACAAGAGCTGAGATATACCGCAACTTAGTCATTCATTATTTCTGTATTAATAATCATTTTTCTTATTTTTTAGAAAGGGAAAAATCCTAAAATTCCACATGTGTGCACCAGATTGCTGAATATCAGGTCTGAAAATGCAAAATCTCTCTGGTATGGGAGGGGGATACAATTGTTCCCAATTTGCTCCCTCCTCATACAGGGCCGGTGGTCGTGGTGGTGGGGGGGGGGGGGGCACCCCCGGAATCGCCACGGTAAACGTGAAACATGGCCACCAATGTACGTATTGATCCTGGGTTCATCGGCACTCACTTAGATATCACTTTGGTTATAGACAAGAATTCAGACTTTTTTTTTTTAAATTCCTGAATTTGGATCCCCTGAGGACCCGGGGGGGGGGGGGGGGGGAGGGAACATGGCGCCCATTACAAAAACATGACACCTCCCTGTATTAACCATGAGATGTCACTCTGCCAATTAAGTTTGCCTGTCATCGGGGTTTTCAGGAAGAAGTTGAAAAATATATAGATTAAAAGTTTACGCACGACGGACGACGAATGCCATGAATGATTGCAACATTGCTTATATACTTTCGGAGCCTGTGGGTACGGTAAATTTTATTTTACTCTCAATATACCAGGGAATCACAAAGTCACAACAGTAGGGTGATTGATGAAGGTCTTGTGTATAGTGTAACCAATACGGGTGCTATTCGTTATTCCGAAGGTTCGCTATTCCGAAGTTTCGTTGTTCCGAAGTGTCGTTAATCCGAAACACGCAAATTCCCTAAACCTAGAGGTTCGTTAATCCGAAAATTTGTGGCGTTATTCCGAAGGTTCGTTATTCCAAAGATCAGTTAATCCGAAAATGAAATTCGGAACAATGAACCTTCGGAGTAACGAATCTTAGGAATAAAGAGCCTTCGGAATAACGAACCTTCGGAATAACAAGCTGTAACCTACAATACATTTATATTCTCCGTCCCAATGTGTCAGTGTAAACGAATTGTAGGCCTATAGTTTGTGCCATTATGTTTATCTTGGTGATGCCGCTGTCGATCCGTTTATGCTTTGGCCCGAATAATCGGGTGTAAAAGACACTGCAAAAAAATAAACACTGACACGATTTCCTCTTTTTTTTATCGATCGAGCTATGGATAGCGTTTCCAATCATGAGGTTCAATCCGGGGTGGGGGGAAGCACAGCGTTTAAATAATCTATTCATTATTATTTATTCATTCGTCCGTCAATACAAACCTCTTCAATATCCCGCTTTCTAGGAAATCTTGGGGGGGGGGGTTGCGAGCTTTCGCTCACGCTGGACCAACACTGGAATTCACGTGAACCACGTGAGCTGAAAGACTCAAGCTCCATAACGAGTTTACGGGAGTAACTTAAAATCTCATTTGTGTGACAGTGCGTTTTGAAGACAAGACAGACTTTCATGTCTTTTTTTTTTTCATCTTCTCTTTCTTTTATTATATTGTATTTTCAGTCTTTTTGCTTTGGTGTAAAGTGCCTTGAGCATTAAAAATCAGAATGGAAAATATGGAAATGTATGTACATGTATGTATGTATGTATGTATGTATATGTATTATTATTAGATTACCAAGCTGTATATCAATTTCCGTATCCTATTCCTTACTTTATTCATTTACACTTGTCGTGAAGTTATCAGTTTTACATTGTGGGGTTACCGAGTAAAAATAAAACATCTGCGGCGCATATCCAGAAGGTGTGTCAGTGTTGTTATCCGTCCGTTGTCTTCTTCCTTCCAGCACAGAATGATCTTGTACCTTTTGATCTTTGCCAACAGTTTTTACTGTTCAGCGGAAAGTCAAAGGCGGTCAAGCAGCTGATCTAGGTCCACAATATCTGCTTTTCTGGAACTTCTTCATGGTACATTTCCGCTTCGTGGTGGTTCGCGACGATTGTATATAAAGTATATATGCTCCTCTGAGAACTGGGTCAACTCGGTACAGGTCAATTCAATGAAACAGTTTATACGAGGTTTCCTTGGTCTCTGGCATACCGGCAAAATAATGATATGTTGTATCAAGCAGGTGTAGAAAACTACGGATTTCATCGTTTCATGTCACAATATTTTATCATACGTATACAGGACCTACATTATACATGTTGGATACAATACGGTATGTCCTAACTTCGCGAAACTTATACGCCTTTTTTCTTTAGGATCTTACGCATCTTTTGATACCTAATTTGCGTATATACCTGCAGCAGTTATGGTGTTACATAACATTTTACGGTCACACGTCAGTCAAAAATGGCGTATTTGTATGTGTTTATGTGTGTGAAATGAATGAGGTTTTGCAAGATTTTAATGTGTTTCTTTCGTTTTTCTTGCACAGTCTGTTTTTCAGCTAATAAAATCTAGACTGAAGTTGAAATTGATTGTTATGAATAAAAAGACATAAAACAATAGAAAACATAAGAAATGTAAACATTAATTAACATAAGAAATACCAAGATACTCAGTTTGGTATGTAGAACGGGTATTATTGTTTAATTAATTACCTAATTTTTGGACATAGACAATCAGTTTTATTAATACAAGTTAAATAACTTCCTTTCATGTACATGTATTTCACAATCAAGGGTTCACTAGACAACCATTGGTACACAATAAACAAAAAAATTTAAAATCCGTAACAATTAGGATATTTGCATTATTGGTTAGCCTTAATTAGAAAATTAATTATGTTGATTTTTGTAAAATTAACTATGCATTCTTGTAGGATACATCATAAACTAGGCGCGTGCTGAATTTGGCGACAATCAGACATTCCATGGCAGGTCTTTTTTTTTTTGTGTGTGTGTGTGTGGTGGTGGTGGGGGGGGGGGGGGGCATGACGTCCCCCACCCCCGTCCTTAAGACCTCCAAAATAGCCCAGTCAATAAAAGTTGTACTTGGAACTTCCTAATGGATTAGAATTAGAATCAGCGAATGTGAGATTGTTTTCCATCAAATTCTTTCCTAAATCCATTTTGTCTGTGACAATTAAACTCTGATTGAACTATATGCTCAATGTTGTACAATACATTTAATTCAATTATCAAACGAAGTGTGACACACATACAAAACGAAAAATAAAATTTGGAGCAAAAAAAAAAAAAGCATACAAACTGGGACAGAAAATACAGATATAGTATACAACAAAATGAGGTAGGAAAAGATGGCAAAGAGTAGGCCTGCAAGACGCAAGAACAACACATGCATTTTTATTCATTCATTATACCCCTGCTATAGTTTGTGATAGGGTTAGACTTAAGATTAGGGTTTGGGTTAGGGTTAGGGTCTGGCCGGGGTAATTGTCCTAGAAATACACACACACACATTTGTGTATTTAAATATATAAATATATATAAAATTACTCAGTTTTCACAATTTTTCATTTGTTTCTGGTCAGTTTTCCTTTTGTTTTCATTATATCTATAGCTATACATATCATATATATATATATATATATATACACACACACACACACATGTATATGTTGGTGTTTGTGTGTTTGTTTTGGTTGAGGTAGTGCAGCTTATGAGAAATAGGAGCTACACAATGAATTTTGCATATAATGAATGGTGTACACTACCTGTACACTTATTAAAGTGGATCCCCCATATCTTTAAAGAGTTTGCACAGTGAAGTACATGTATTTCCAATACGTAACGTCCAGAATATAGGCACACCTTTGCTCCCACATACAACATACAAGAGGGAAATACTCATTTAAAGGGGAAGGCTAGTAACTGATCAGTGGGAATCAGTGGGAATGCTGGGAGATGATTGTTCCAATCCTTATGGGATTCATTCAAGAGTTCATTGTATATCTATTGTTGTGTGAAAATGATTTGCTTCAGAATGGTCTCATATTCAAGTAATGTGCAGTTTAATGCTTCCAGGTTAGCGTCCCTGGTCAGTGACGGAGCATTAATCTGCACATTACTTGAATATGAGACCGTTATGAAGCAAATCATTTTCACACAACAATAGATATACAATGAACTCTTGAATGAATCCCATAAGGATTGGAACAATCATCACCCAGCATTTCCACTGATTCCCACTGATCAGTTACTAGCCTTCCCCTTTAAACACACAAGCTGCGCAAGTTCTGTCTTAGTTCAAATCATATGTACAGACAATGCTGATAGCATTTAAGATAGAAGTTATGAAAAGTTAATACATGTACATAGAAGGCTCTAGCACCGATTCCACTCCAGATACACTGTACACTCACAGCTTCACTCTTCCACATCATTTTTTAATGCTCCACCCTCATTTTCTCAATACCAGATTTCAACAAGGATTAATGACTCTGATGCACAGCATGTTTCAATGTCATATCCAATTTAATTTGCATACGAGTCAACAACAAAATGCGACGACACATATAAAAAGCTTAGAAAAGTGTAGGAATTTAAGTACCACGCCTATGAAGCCTTCAAGAAAGAAAAAAAAAAAAAAGATTTAACAAGGAGTACATGTACTGGCACAGAAAATAATTCCACTAAAAATCGGCACATTTGTCGTCGCCGGTCACACGAACCGACGAATCACTCGATTTTGGGTCAAATTTTCGATTTTGAGATTTTCAATCATTTCGATAGTAGACATTCCATACTACATATTCTGAAATTCTCTGTGTGTAATTCGGTGTAATTTTTACGTAGTTATCACTTTTGTAGAAGTATGTAATTCCATTTGTGAAAATTATTTGTTTTCCCCATAGACGCGTGTGTTAAACAATCAGGCGATTCGACGGTTCGGTGACCTCGCGTACTAGTGCGCGCGGTCACCGAACCGACGAATCAGTGCGCATTGACTTGCGTGTTGTTTTTGAGATTCAACAGTTCATTGACCGCGCGCATAGTGCGCGTACTATGTAATACATGTGCTGACAATGACAACGCTCAATGTACATGTACATATGGACACACATGTAAAATGACAACGTTCTTTACAGACCGAAAATACATGCATGCAGCTCTTTGACGATTTCCCGCTTATTTGTTAACGATACAATTCGATAAAAACATCACAAGTTAGAGCAAGAATTGAAGTCTGGTGTACTACAAAAAATAATTGGAAATTATAGACATGAAAGTGTAGCAACCATAAGTCAAAAATGGGCTAACTTCAAACGCGTTTTTCTCGAATTGTCATTCTTACGCAAACCTGAGGGATTCGTCGGTTCGTGTGACCGGCGACGTTGTGATTCCAGTTTTTCTGTTGCTTTTAAAATACATGTACTCTTAATCTCATTTTCTCTTTATAAATTTGACATTTGTGAGAAGAGCAAGGGATAGCTTTGAGTGAATTTATGGATAAGTCAAGGGAGCAGAAACCTTGATAATGGTAACCATGTTGACAATATCTTTGAGGATACTTGATTTACCATGAATTTGACTGATACAAATAAGAAATTTCCACTCAACGAATTGTAGGGGCAACATTTTCTTCCACTTGCTTTATCTTACTGCTTGCCTTGTGCATTCAGTTCTCATCTAGCACACACTAAAATTGTGAAATCTGAACTCCAAAAGACATAACAGCTACTAACAAGGGGAGAAAATAAAACCTCAAATTTGGCTTCAAATTCAAATTACAATCCCCCCCCCCCCATTTATTTTTAAATCCCTGTGGGTTTAGTTTGGATTGATCTGTCAATGCCCATACAAATATGGAACAACCAAGGACTGCCCCCCCCCCCCCCCCCCACCATCCAATACACAGGAACCAAATGTACATTTCCACTGGATATCAAAATTTCGTTGTTGACTTTCTTCACGGAATGCAAAATATGGTAATCAAGCAAAGAACAAGCTCAATGTCACCATTAGTGTCTGTTGCCAAATGTCATCCAGACCTTCACGTTTAAACCCTTCACCTGTCGTAGTCCCGAGTATACACGGGCAGGTGTCTATAGGAAATGCGCGTTGTAGCAAAATCAGCGCGTCCTCGACGGGTTGCCGACGGAAAGCCTCCCTTCGCAATGGTGCCAACACAGAAGTATCGTCCCTACGAGACGAAGTGTTTCCGTCATCCCTGCTCTTCTGCTGCTCAGATTCTCGCGTCCAGAATTCCTCCAGTTTCTGTACATTAGAAACAGGGCAAGGAAAATGCACATTAATTGTTTAAGTTTTTTATCTATTGCTGTTTCTAGAGGACTTTTAAGAAAGTGAATGCGAAAGAGAAGTCAAACTTTGACGCAAGTCCTGAAAATGTACATACAGTGGTGCACACATGTATTAATTTCAACATTATAACAACAATACAAGGGAGTCAATACATTGCTGCAGATCTACTTGTCCATCTTTCTTGTGAAAAAAAACAAGGAAAAGTAGAAATTACGCGGTGCGTAATATATGTCCCCGCCGGAAGTAGCGTTTTGTAGCAAAATGTGCAATATAGGTAAAAAATCAAGGTCAAAGGTCAAAGAAGTCAAAGGTCAAAATTCTGTGTAAAAGTTTTGAAGCCCTCACCTAGTGCCATCACATAAAGCAAACGGAATCGAAATCGGGTTAGAAATGGCGAAGGAGTAGCATTTTATAGCCAATGTACAATGCAGGTCAAAAATCAAGGTCAAAGGTCAAAGAAGGCAAAGGTCAAAATTCTGTGTAAAGTTTTGAAGCCCTCACCTAGTGCCATCACATAAAGCAAACGGAATCGAAATCGGGTTAGAAATGGCGAAGGAGTAGCATTTTGTAGCCAATGTACAATACAGGTCAAAAATCAAGGTCAAAGGTCAAAGAAGGCAAAGGTCAAAATTCTGTGTAGAAGTTTTGAAGCCCTCACCTAGTGCCATCACTTAAAGCAAACGGAATCGAAATCGGGTTAGAAATGGCGAAGGAGTAGCATTTTGTAGCAAAATGTACAATATAGGTCAAAAATCAAGGTCAAAGAAGGCAAAGGTCAAAATTCTGTGTAGAAGTTTTGAAGCCCTCACTTAGTGCCATCACATAAAGCAAACGGAATCGAAATCGGGTTAGAAATGGCGAAGGAGTAGCATTTTGTAGCAAAATGTACAATATAGGTCAAAAATCAAGGTCAAAGGTCAAAGAAGTCAAAGGTCAAAATTCTGTGTAGAAGTTTTGAAGCCCTCACCTAGTGCCATCATATAAAGCAAACGGAATCGAAATCGGGTTAGAAATGGCGAAGGAGTAGCATTTTGTAGCAAAATGGACAATATAGGTCAAAGGTCAAGGTCAAAGGTCACGACTGAAATTCTGTGTAGAAGTTTCAAAGCTCCCATGTAGTGCTATCATATAAAGCAAACAGAATCAAAATTGGCTCATAAATGACAGAGAAGTAGCAAATTGAAGATTTTGATCACACACGGACGCACACACGGACACAAGGACGGACGGACACACGGACGGACGGACGGACACACGGACACACACATGTACGGAGCCCGTTTCATAGTCCCCTGCTCAAACTCGTTCGGCGGGGACAAAAAAATATGATAGTTAGAGGTGTATTGAGTGAGAAATTCTGTTTGGTAACGAGCAAGTCCTATACCTTTTCCACTACATGGTGTTCACACATTATTTTTTAGGATACATACGCACACAACTGTGTTGCTTTGGTGGAAGTACATGTAAAAAATTGATAACTCTCCCGTGTGAATTGAAGAGGAAACATGGATTTCTTACTTTCCTCCACTTGCAATTCTTATATCCTTTGTGTGTTTGAGTGCCTATTGGCACAAAAATCCCACTGCACTGTACGCACCGTCCAAAGTCCCTCACACAGAACCGATCGATGATGTGCAAATATATTGGATACATGTATTACACCAAACCCGATACAGCTGAACTGAAGATCACAAGACTCACCCCATGGAGCAGGTTGCGCAAAACGTCATCACGGTAGAAGCCAAGATCAAGACATCCCTTTGGAGCCAAACCGTCATCCGCAGGGTATCCTTTGGGCTGGAAGAAGATTCGAAAGGAAAGTGTTATGTTGACCCCCCCTTCAGATCTCGGCCGCTGATGGCGCAATCACTGCAAAATTTTGCCCCAACATACAGCCGGATATCAACTACAATGTACAAGATTATATGGTCATACAATATAAAAATATTTGTCTATTTTCAGTAAATTAATTGTGCAAATTTATGCATGAAATCATATTTTCGCTTGTAACTGTTAAAAAGGATTGCAAAATTTTTGTATCACCTCAAGATGCATCAAACAATTTTCTTGGACAAAAACAGCACAAATTCAAATTCTTTTGTTTTTTATCGTTTTGTGAATTTCTTCTGTATTTTATTGTATTCTCGACCTTTTGTTTTTGTTTTTCTTCGCCAAAATTTGTTGCAGGCACTTTTTCAAGCTTATCTACATTAGAATTGATTAATTCCAAGGATTAACAGTTGAAATAATCTAATTTATATCAATCAAAAAAAAAAAAAAAAAAAAAAAAAAAAACCCAAAATTTGCTTTGGATTTGCAAATAATATCATGAATTTGAGCTGGTATGGGGTTCACATGCACATGCAAAACATTAATGTAACTTCAAAATGGTGTACCCGGATGTTGCAAATTTGGTCTCAAAATACGCGAGAGACTTCAAGGAAATAAGTCATGAAATGGTGCGGCGAAATCTTTGTGCATTGCAAAATCGTGGTGCGAAATGTTGGGGGGGGGGGGGGGGGGGGTCAATTTGACCCCCCAGTTAAGGTAAGGTCAAGTCGAAGGTCCTTTCAAGTCCTCTTCTCTTTATATTCTATTGATTTTAATCCCTCATAAGTCAAATTTTCTCAAAGTCAAAGCTACATGGTGTATTTCTTCAATTCAAATAGATCTTACTTAGGCAAGGTTGACTGTACTTTTTTTTTATTCAACAGTTGTATATATACACACACACACACACACACACACCACAGAGCAAAGGACTGACCATCTCACCGAATACAATGAGCATCCAGAGCGGACGTCTTCCAGCATTGCCAAGAAATGCCAAACTATTCACCTTCCAAGAGTTTGCTGAAGGGTGGTGGGAAATGGAGGTAAAATTAGTTCACGGCACCTTTTAACTTCAACTAGTTCACATACATGTACATGTATTACAAGTTTGAACACATGAGCCATGCCTAATGTAAAAAAAAAAAAAATGATAGAGAGAATCTTGGAATGCATTACTGTAAAACCAAAAACATTCACAGCATAAAACTTCCACGAGATGCTGACCATGATGGGTGTCCAGCATTGTCCAGTACTGGCATTCACTGTATTGTGAAGACAAAACTTTTTGTGTGCATTCTACTTTTGGAAATCTCGACTTCCTTGAAATCTTGAAATTATGGAAAGTTTCATGCTTGCTTGAAAATTTCCGGTTTTACAGTATTATACATTATAAAAAGGAAATGACTCTTACATGGTGCAATTTTTTGGTGGATATGATGAGGTAATATGATTAAATTAGTGAACAGTTACATTTTTATGTTTCACTCTATATGTCTACTAACTAGAAATAAAAACAGCACACATTAAATTTATAAATATATATCTTGATATACTGTACCTCACGAGACAAAAATATCTACAGCAGTACCAGTACGTCCCCATACCCTACTTGCCACTAACCTTGTTCGAATCTACCTGAGCCTGGCTTAGGTTAGAAACTCACGGTGATCCAACGATGACTAGGAATAGATTCTCTCATTCTCTTCCTTATCTACTCCTGGAAATATATTTCTGACTGGACGGACGAGCCTTTGATTAAATTAAGCTAGCTGGCTGGAAAAGGCAGATAAATCTACAGCAAAGGTCACCTGAATAAAAAAATTACAGAACTGGGCACTACTAAGGAAACAACACACAGACATCAATTTCAGTACAACACAAAGGCTCGTCATCATTATCGCTCACAACGCACACACTAGAGTAATAATTACCAAAAAAAAAATTTAAAATCTCACAATTATCATGTAAGACAGGCATCCTACACACTATACTTCACACCATGGCCACTCACAGAAGCCCTCACACATCTGTGCAAATGTAATCCCAAAATAGGAAAGAAACACTAAGCTACGTTCACCTTAACCGACATTAATCACATCTTAATTTATTATTATTTTATTTCGCTAATCTTGTGTTCAAAATAGAAAAAAGCGGAAAACGCAATTGAGAGAACATCACGACTGACTTAAATTTAGCTTTTCATGGGATCAAACCAAAGTTGAATAGTAAACAACTATTGCATATGAAGATAGTAACAACTGAAAAATAATTTCTTTAAATGTACATTACCACTGCAACTGATCTATACTTACATTACAAATTCCAATATGCTATATTAGTTTATAAGAAAATGACAAAGCAGCAAACCAAAAGAAATGTTTCTAACAGGAGAGGTTTACCAAACATCAAAACCTTAAAAAAAAAAAAAAAAAATCTATGAAAAGTTGTGTCTTATCATAATATTGTTACTTCATAGTCAGATTAATGTTACCATTGTTATGTAGTTATAGCAGACCACATGGAATTATTCAACTGTGCAACCAGACCCGATACTTGGCAAACAATTATATCTCTAGTTAATCATGACTGCACAATTTCAGCATCTTATAGCATTATGAATGAGTAACTTGGTACTTCAGAAAAAATGATCAACTAATCCATGACTTGTTCTATGCTTTGTTTGATCTATGACTTGCTGAATGCATGGCAAAGGAAAAACATCACACACCCGCTTGGGTACTTATCATTACTGTCAGGACAGATTATTCATGTGTAAGGTGACCAAGAATTACAACCTATACTACAAACAATTATGACATTTCCCCCAAGACATCTCAGCCACACTGCACAAGATCAGCACCAAACACTCAAAGTGGGGAAAATACTCGCAAAGTAACCATTAACCATAAAATATGGAGAAAGGATGCCTCCAGACATTAGTGGGGGGGAAAAAAATCACTAAACTGAAGAAATAGTAAACTAGAATGCTTCCTGTTGTGTTCATTTTTACAAACATTTAATATACACAAAAAGGTTACAAGTTAAAACTGTGACACAATGATTTAAAATTCAAGTATGGCGTATCATGATCTTTTACATATTTGGCATAAAGGGTCAGGTTAATTTCTGATAAAAAAATAGTTCATTCCACAAGCTCTGGTCAATCAATATCCTGATGAACAAACAGCCTATATGTTCAAAACCTGGCACTGCCTGAAAGATATCCTGCTAACCAGAGGTGATTTCTACTTACTCATTTGTGATTACAAAATGAATACATTCATGAGGGAGTAGAATTGCAAAAATGTGATGTACAAAGATGTTACCTACTCTGCACTCTATTAGAACTCCGAGAGAAAATTTGTGAAATATATAATTGGTATTTGTATTAGCTGTAGATATTCATATGTTTGATAACCAATAAATCACCACAAATAGAATAACAACCAGCACTAACTCATGAGTAAATCCATTTTCACAAGCCGACGGACATTTAACAAAAAAAACATTGCCTTACAGGTACGATTAAACTACACAAAGTACACTGTACAATTTGTTGTAGCACAGCACAAAGGGAAATTGTGCATATCCAAACACAATCACTCAAATTCCTGGACGCCTATTAAGCATGAGTTCAAGTCCGCCTCCTTGATCTGGTGGTAAGGTCTGCGTCTGACAATACTTGAATAAACTTGCGTGGTCTCTTAAGATGCCGTGCTACCTCCACTGGAGACCCCTAACAGGGATAACGCCGTGACCAATATCATACCCCAAAAACTTCCTTAGCTCTGCCCCCGGGTCCTTGCTCTCTCTTTCTCTCGTTGGTTAAGATCAGCGCTCTAATCACGGATTTCACCTTATCCTAGACTCCAGTACCCTCCTTTGCCGTTTATCTGTGCTCCTGCATAAACTGTTCTCAGGCGAGGTAAGTGTGGCCCTTCATGCCTACACTAACTGGGAGCTTAACAAAAAAACTCTTGGGGTATAATATCTTGCTCTGTCTTCTCTCTCTAGCTGAAGAATCCTTTTCCTTTCCTCTCGCTGGCTACCATATTAACTTTCTGCCTGTGATGAATAGTAAACCATAGAACACTAATCGTAACTGATAAGTTGCCTGACAGATGAATGCTTAACGTTACACAAAAGACAGCGTACCATGCATGTTAGAGTTGAAGGGAGAGGGGGGAAAAAGGGAGACAGAAGCCAAGACCAACAAAATGGAGCGGGGTTGGGAAAGAGAATGAGGTCTGGGCATAGATTTGGATGAGGAAAATTGGAAAGGGTGGTAGAAAACATGTTCCAAAACATATGTGCAAAGTTGATTCTTAACTTACAAATCATAGAATCTAACTATGCATAGTAAGGCAAAAAAAAAAAAAAAAAAAAAAAAGGAAGCATGTTAATGTTACAAAAAGAAGAAAAGTTTTGCCTACTAAATTTCATAACCACACTCAAAATTGCTATGAGCAATACTGAGATATCAATATGGGACAAAAACATACAAACTGAGCAGAAGAATATTATACAAACCCAGTTGATCAACTGTGACTTTTGTCAACATTTACATGATGCTTTCATTTTGTCTTTTGTGATTTCCCTCAGCATTATTTACTCCCTTTCAGAAATATTACTAGAAAATAATACGAAGTCTACTACTGCTCTTCTAAAACGTAAGATTTCTATGACTGGCTGGACCAATTACTTCTTAAACCAATGACGGAGCACTTTATGACAGAATATAAGCCCAAATAATCCCCAACAATTTTGAACTTGTGCATTCATTTATTACACCAGTAATCTAGAAAAGGAGTTATGGCTGCCTTGTGGGAGAAGAAAAAAAAAAAGAAGAATAAATAAATAAAAATGAACGTATGCTGGCTAGGTGCACACTTCAGTAGTACAAGTTTGCTTGGCTTTACCTAGTTCTGGTACGGGTTAACTACAGTTTTATGGAGTATTATGTGCTCTTCTCTGACTGATATGAGTGAAAGTTTTCGTCTCTTTACAGGAGTGAATTGGCAACCCAATTTGCTGCTGACTGCTATGCAATGTGCCCATTATCTATATATATAGAGTATGCTCTTTCTAGGTTTCATGAGTCATCAGATCTGGTCCATCCGGCCCATCAGTATGTGACGGAGACTGATGTTTTATGAGGACCACGATCAACGCGACCGTATTCCGCATACTTACCTAGTATCTCTTGCCACCGCCATAACCGCCTGAGGCACCGCCGTAGCCTCCGCTGCCGCCGCCATAGCCGCCACCACCACCACCACCGTAGCCGCCTCCATAGCCGCCACCTCCGTAGCCACCGCCACCGGGTCCGCCGCCGCCGTACGGGGCTGCTGCTGGCACACAATGCAAAGGTTCTATCATAAAATCAAAGTTCCCTGTAGGCTTCTACAAAATGTTTACATTCACTACTAGCTGGTAAGAGTAGGGGCAGGCAAAACACAATTTCATCAGGACTGAGTTCTTTACACCCAGAGCGTCAAGTGTATATTTCAGCCCCAAAGAGGAAACGGGTGGGGGGCTACAAATGCATGTGAGTACCCACTGTATAACGAGCAAACAAGTAAAATCATGTGTTCTGTCGACATGTAAAGTACCGATCTAGTAACAGAGCATGACTGGCCCAAACCCCCCTTAACTTACAAGGATATGGTCCTTGGTTACGTCCCCCAAAGTTTCCTCCTCCTCCACCACCACCTCCTCTCACTGGGCCGTAGTTGGAGTTCTGGCCTCCATAGTTGGTTCCAAAGTCATTGTAGTTGCCCCCGGGTCCTGGAAGCATTAAGCAGAAAAAGAAGAAATTTGGGGTTTTGTCAACAGAGCAATTGACTTAGAATTGCTTGCGGATGACGCTATTTTCCACTCATGAGCAGAGATGCTCATAAAGAAACACTTTTTCGAATGATCAAGTAACTTAAGGTTCATTTTTTCAGATGCTTTGAAGTTGCTTAGGGGAGGGCATTTACGAACTATTGGGTCAAACTAGAGACAGACATGTGCATATAGCACTTATATACCATTTTTATGTTGACTTTATGCATGGGCAAATTCTGCTTCCCTCCCCTTTTAGATAAGCTCATGAAATAAAGATTACAAAAGAATATGATGATTAACTATCCCTCTGAACACACAACTTGGCTCGGAGTCTGCTAACTTTTTCAAAATTACGAAATTACAACCTCTGTACGAAATTCTCACCAGAGTTGTAGCCACCGCCATAGCCACCACCGCTTCCACCTCCGTAGTTGCCACCGCCGCCACCTCCGTAGCCACCACCGTAGTTGCTGCCGCCTCCTCCGTATCCACCTCCTGGTCCACCGTAGCCACCACCGTAATCTTGCAAAGTAAAGAAATATCAGTCACATGGATGATCAAACTTGACAAGTTCTCATGTCTTATGCCACTTAACTTTTGGCTGGCTCATCCGTGCTTCTGACCAAGCATTTGCATTGTTAAAATACATCACAGCCACTGCTCTGCAGGGCTTGTGGTGACACATAAATTACTTGCTAACATAGAGAGTTCTGTCACATGCACAGAGATCTCACATCCCTCACATTGATATAATGCCTTCAGCAAACTTCACATCGGTGGCACAAAGGAAAATGACTGATGGCATGCCAAGTTAATATCACGGTCATTAATATTTCTTTCTCACGCCCCCCCTTTTTTTTATTTCAAAGAAAATGAGAGAGCACAAGTGGTTTCATGGAACACTGTAATTAACATTGGAACATCACACACAAGTTAAAATACTTGTGGTGCCTATCAATGCAAACAAATGCATCTATTGATACAAAGGACAATAAACCCATCAAAAACAGTAACCATTTATGCTAATGTCCTCATAATATATTTCTAGTCACCAAGTTGTCACACTATTTCACAGACCATTTGAACCATTTAATTGAACTAATGATCGAGGGCAATAGAGATATTACAGCTTAAAACAAGACAGGGGATTCAAAGCTCTGAAGATCAGCATACCTCCACCACCTCCCTGGCCATAGCTGTTGCCACCTCCTGGACCATATCCACCACCGCCTGGCCCGTATCCACCGCCGGGGCCGTAGCCTGGCCCTCCACCATACCCTGTAACGCCAAACAAAGACATATTTCACGGTAAAACCCAATAAAAATTGAACTTCGAACAGAAATTCACACGGGGCTATAAGAGAATTGAGGCATTGTCATGGCAAACATAGTAAACTTTATCAATCCAGCAAGCAGTGACTTTCCGGATAGTTCTTGGAAAACTTGTGAGAATAGAGAACTACATATTTTCAAAACATCAGTATTTATGGGCTTAACTACAGATCAGATCATGTAACAGAGGGTGCATTCGAGCGCTCTCCTAAGCGAACTGTACCGTACCGTACCCGCGCCAGAGGAGCATTCGAACGCTCCTAAAGTGTACCGTACCGTACTGTACTGAGCCAAAAGTGGACCACTTCCCGATGTGCTCCAAAAGCGTACCAGAGCGTACCAAAAGTTTGTTGTAAAGCATGCGCGTATCATGCGCATACGTCACAATGCAAAAACATCATTCTCTTTGTTCTGGACAGCTGTAAGTAGTTCAAGCGCCAGGGGTGAATGACATTATTGCTACAAACAAGCGTGACCTTTCTAAAAATAACTCGTGAGTACGCTTCCTCCACAGAGCGCTCGAACGCTCCAAAATTGGCATGGTACAGTACGGTACGCTTTAGTTCAGTTCGCTTCGGTTCGCTTTAGAGCGCTCGAATGCACCCAGAGAGAGTTATCAACAGCTTTCTCCCTTTCCTTCCTTCCACACACTTACCTTGTTCCTCTCGCCTCTTGATGTCCTGCATTTCCTCCTTCGAGAAAGCCTTCTTCCCTTCCACCTTCTTGCCATTGATGTAATGGAATTTCTTGACTGTGGGTAAACAAAGTGACAATTATTTCAATCTTTCTGCACACATATTCCTCATGAAAAATGTTCAACAACTTGCACTGTCAAAGCATAAACTCAATACCACTTATGAGCTTTCTTTTGAAAATCTTTATATATAAGATAACAAAATTTAGATTGGTGTGTCCAAAAGTTCCTTGTACAGATGTCCCATTATAACGAAGTCCTCTGGAGGGGCAGTTTTCTTTTGGTATATTGACATTTTGTTATCAGAACAAATAAGCCTATATTTCTGGGCCCTGAATTTTACGTCGTTGTATTGCAATTTTATTATAACCCTGTTCGTTTTAATGGGAATGAACGGCATAACAATTTCTCTATTCACTTACCCAAAATGAAAAGATGGAAAAAAAAGTGACAATGCAACAGAGTTCATTACAAGAGAGCACATCTTGGCAGGACTCTTTCCACAACTTACTGATGATTTGATCCACACTGTCTGTGTCATCGAAAGTGATGAAGGCAAACCCCTTGGCCAGGTGAGCACTGATCTCGGTGATGTTGCCGTACTGTGAGAAGTAGCCGCGCAGGTCTTCCTCGGACATGTCTTTGGGGATTCCGCCGATGAAACTCTTGAACGAGGGCTTTTTTGGTCCTTTCTCCTGTGAAGCGCATGCAAGTCAAGAAAAGGGTCTCATCACTTGTCAACACGACACATCAGCATCCACTTTGCTGTTTACACATGTTTGAAGAGTGTCTTGACACGTCTGTGAACTCGACACAAAGCTCATACCAAAATCAGACTTCCCAACCTTTCCTACTGAAATAGAGGGATGATTTGGTTCTTAAGTAGGAAAGAAAGAGCAGATATCATAGGAGTGTGTAGTAGAGTTACCAAGAAAAAATAGGAAAATCCTATTGAAACATTAGCTGGGAATGGTCAAAATTCAGATTCTTTCCTCCAAAGTCAGAGTGGTTGGGAGGTCTGCAAATGCTGTGTATGCCATCAAAGGCTACACATTAACGCATTTTTTCTACTGGTCCAACTTGTCTGCAGGACCAGTAGGTACCCAGTTTTTCCATCGTTTACTGGCCAATTCCTGAAAAAGTTACTGGTCCGACAGTGATTTTTACTGGTCAGGGACTGTCCGACCAGTGCCAGTGTGCAGAGTTGCATTAGGCATACCCTTTTCCCTGTACAATCTATCAGGTCAAAAATGGCAAAACTCTCAAGAACCCTCCATGTATGTTCTATTTACCCATTCCCATACCTGCCAACCCTGAGACTTAATAAATCTGAACAAACAAAGAAAAATTATTTAAAAATTGGAACTTTCATAAATTTCATATACTTTACTATTAACAGATATTTCCAAAAAATCAGAACACACTGAAATTAATGCATTTTCTTTCAGTGAAAAATCTGAATATTCAGATTAAAACTTAACAGTTGGCAGGTATGCATTCCATACGGGAACCTGGCAGCCTGTGTATTAAGTTATGGGGATTTCAGAATTCAGTATCGAACAGGTTAAGACAATCACAACCTGCATTGAAGCAAGAAGAGTAGAGTGCAACTCCAATCCATGCTGAAGTCTCCTTTGATAAATTCAAGTGAACAGAATGATTTTTAAGGTCTCTAACTGCAACAAAAATCTAAATCATAGAAGTGGCTTGTGATGCTGGTCACAATCACGTACACGAAGTGGCTGTGGAAATGTCACAAAGTCACAACTTTCTCACTGGTTTATGTACAATTATTATAACTAAAAGTCTTATTGCGGGTGAAGACGCATCAAACAGATGCAACTACATCACAATCAAACTACTCACATCTCTGGCCAGCGCTCGTCTTGTGTCAACATCTCGTCCATCGATGTTGTGTGCTTTCTCCCTCCTCGCCCTCATCACCTTGTCTACTTCCTCCCTCGATGAGAATGTGACAAACCCGAAACCCTTGGATTTGTTCTTCTCTTTACTGCAAAAGGAAGAGAGGCAACATGCAAGACATCATTAGTTTGAACTTCAGGTGGATGAGCATAAAGTGAGCTACAATTATACATGAGCACATGCAATATACGTCTATAACAGAGATATAACTTCTAGAAATAGTGAGTAGCTAATGCGCAGCCAATGGCTGAATTCTCTACCGTACATTACGAGATGAAATGTGCCTTCAACAATACTTTTTTGAAATACTTCAATATCAAAATGAATATGCATTTTTCCCCTTTTAACAATGACAACAGGACATAATTCTTTTTTCCTTTCTTTTTATTTCTGTTTGAAGATATGAAATCAAGAATCTGTGTACAAACTAGGACAGATTCTTACATGTATTTGCAGCAAGGCTCTAAGAAGGCTCCAATTAAACCTCTGATCTTCGTGACAGGCAAATATAGCAAGCATGCACATTTCTGAAGCATCAAATCTCTGTAGAATTGGCAAGGACGACTGATTCTTTGTAATTTTTACTTCAAGTCCTGAAATGAATTTTTTAAAGAAAAATAGGTTCTCGACACAGCATGGGTGTCTCATAATTAAAAAAAAGAGAGAGAGAGAGAGAGAGAAAGAAAGAATCATAACCAGATAACACCAACAGTGCAATACATAATCAATACTCCAGCTTCTATCCAGGGCCGACTTACTCCTTAATGACACAGCAGTCTGTGATGGTTCCGAACTGCCCAAAGTGCGCCCGAATTTCATTTTCACCAGTGTTGTAGTTCAGCCCTCCCAGGAAGAGCTTCCTGTCTTGCTCCGACTCCTGCAGTGAGAACCAATATTTTTGTTGTTACTTCAGTTACATTTGTTTGTCCTACACATGCTGGTTTCATCATGCACAGAGTAAATTATCAGCTCTGTTGAGACAGGATGCCTTTCTGCGGCAGGAGCACTTTCATTTGGTAAAACAGCTGAAAATAAAAGAGTGTCAAGTGTGTTTAATAGTCCCACTTAAGAATACAAGAGTGTGTTGTTCCATGAAAATTTAAAATTTCACACAAATCTTGGATATATTTCAAACAGTGTCTTGGCCTATGTACATGCGTTGTAACTTGTTTATGTAGATTTTACCAGAGTAATTGTGGCAGTATGTGGCCATGAGCCTGTTCAAGGCAGATGCTGTATGTACACTGTTATTTTCGCGTACAGATATTATCGCGAATGAGGAGGTCATACGACATTTTCGCGAGATGTTGTGTTCGCGATCTGACGCCGACGCGAACGTAAACGCGCTATTACCCTAGCACTTGAAGACATTTTCACAGGTTGTTAAATTCGCGATCCAACTGAGATTCGCGAAATTCGCGAAAATTAAACCCTCGCAAAAATAACAGCTTGTACAGTACAACATATTCCATAATATGCCGCTAAACACATAGAACTTACATGTAGTACTGTAAAACGAGAAATGTCCGTGTTTATTTTAATTTTGCAAATTTCGCGAGCCAAGATTCGCAAAATTAAAATGCATGCGAAAGTTCTTTACATTATGTAGCCCTACATTGAATGTTAGAGGTAACTTGCAAAAGTTTCATGCCAGTGTTTTACAGTACTCTAGATCTATACAACTGTACATGCATACCACGATTAGTCTTTAGTCTTTATATACAGTACTAGGACACTACCAATCTACAAAAAAAAAAAACCAAAATGGACACAATCTCCATCAAAATTTTATTTTCGGTAGCTACTTCTTAACATCACACTTAAGAAACAAGGGCCTAAGGACTGCCAAAAGAAACTGGAATTTTTATTTTCCTGATGTTCGTGGATTTTGAAAACATGTCCTCAAGTAAACTGACCACTGACCACTGTTGGCCCCTGTTTTTTGTTTGTTTTTTTTTCTGGAAGTGGGTGTTACCACCAAAAAAAAAATCAGAAAAACAAGAGAAAGACATCAACACCACCGCCAGAATTGCGATCCCTGTTCAGTGCTGCTTGCAGTCGGTGCTATTAAAGTTTAAACAGTTAAATTTACATAAAACAAGCCACAAGGATGCCAGTATATCAACGCAATGAATGGATCTTCATCCAACTCGCAACTGTTGTCTGAGGTGATGTGCGTATACTATATAGGCTCGAGAACCGTGCGCTGTCCATTTGTTTTGTACAGGATTAGCACGCACTTTCCTGTCTGCTCATCAAGGCCTCGTTTGGTACCAGTAGTATAAGAGTACTGATGAACATGGCGATCACTAGACAGAAAGATCCGTCTGTCCGGAGGACTCTTTATAGTTTTGCCATTGACGCTGTCCTCCGTAGACAGACGGAAGGTATCAGTACCCATTGCTGTGTGGATGTTCTTAAGGGTCTCTATGGAAAATTGGGTGAGGTACCTCACCCTTCTCCATTGCGTCTAATTCACGGCCCTAGGTCGGCAAATTTAAGCTTGTATAGTTATATTAGCTTTTTAAGAATACATTACACTCACCAGATTAATGAATAATCCCACATTTTAGTAGAATTTTCAACGTAAAACACAGCCTGTCGCGTCGTCACGTTCAAACTGCAGAAACATACACTATGAATCTATTAGCCAATCACATGCGAGGTAGCTTCTACGTGTTTGTTTTATGCACTTGTCAATGTAATGACGCACCCCACTACCCCTGGACATGGGTGCGTCATGGTCATTTTTTGACTGACCACACGGGGTTTTTGACGGACACCACAGTCACTTTTTTGATAGACAAAACGCTGCAAGTGACGAACACCAAAGTCACTTTTTTGACGGACAACACGTTGAAAGTGACGAACACCACAGTCACTTTTTTGACGGACATCCTCGGTACATTTGACGCACCCCCGAAAATACTGAAACGATTTTTGCATACGTTTTATTCAAGCAATTTCATTTTCTTTTGGTTCGTAAACATAATTTGTCAAAGTTTCGGCAAGTTTCCCTTACCCTGGCCCTGTAAGCACCGTACCCTCATTCACCGTACTTCACGCTGCTGCATGTTAATTATGTTACGATACTAAGTATTCCGTACATTTGTAGTGTGTATTCTGTGCATGCCATCCATACATGACAATCACATGTGTGCAGATGCGCTGTGTGTGCGCGGCCATTGCTAGTCCGGTAGATGCATACTGCAGTGCAGTGTCGCGCGTCTCGTCGGGCTAATCCCGCGAGCAGAAAATGGCATGCGGCAGGCAGTTTCTTCTGCTGCCGCTTCTTTTACTGTCAAAAATTCGCCTTTGTCACCACAGAATATTATTTAGAAAATGTGAGGAGAAAGGGTGGCTTTTAAATTATTTGTTTGCCAGATTCTGGCAAGCATTTTCCCCTCTTATTCCAAAACGCTTCCCGACTTTCACTTGCCGCGGGAAAACGCTCACTGTAATTTCACTCGCGGTACGTGTATACGGTACTGGTAGCGTGCAAAAATGCGTGCAGTTTTCCATAGCAAGTGACGCACCCCTCGGTTCAGAATAATGCGCGTTATTTTCCATAGCCAAGTGACGTACCATGACGCACCCCTCGGTCAAAAATTTGACCAACAATGATGGGATTTTGACGCACCCCTCGGTCAAAAATTTGACGGACAAAGCTGGTAAAATGATGAACACCTGGGTCACAAATTTGACGGACCAAACGAGGAAATGACGCACCCATGTCCGGGGGTAGTGGGGCGAGTCATTACATTGACAAGTGCATTACTAAAACAAGTACCTCGCATGTGATTGGCTTACAGATTCAAAATGGCGACTTACAGCTTGCGAACAGCGATGTTGCGATATCGATAAAATTTCTGCGTTATAACCAAGTTTATGTATTTCGATTGCACAACTGAGAAATTTATCCCAAATATTGCTGCATAATGTGTCATGTCATGTCAAACTTGTTTGAATGTAAAAAAGCTGTCTGATATTTGGTTTATCGTAACGTTTGATCTGTGCGTGACTGCTCCACACAGGAGCCGCAATCATTGACTTCGGTCTGTATACGGACGGGATCCGTGAAGCCAGACGTAGTCTCCGCGGAACACTCCTCGACGGACAGATACAGACCGATCTTTCGGTCAAGCCACAAGGATGCCAGGATATCAATGCAATTAAATTTAATGGATCTTCATCCAACTCGCAACTGTTGTCTTGAGTAATCGTTAGGCCTAACGTTAGTCCAAGCCGGAGCCCAATTTATCTGTTTCACACATGTACGCAACCGCTTGACCAACAAGTTGAAGTTAGCTCAGTAAATTTAGCTGCAGTGCAAAATATGCCAACAAGAAACCCAGGTGACCAAACATCAATATCCTATTGTACCAAGTTCAAGCTTTAGCTGTAACGTTAGTTGTCCTTTCCCATTCCACAACGTCCTAACCGTGAGTTTGACTAATCTAACTGTTAACATGTTAGATTGTTAATTTAAATTTAATTTCCTTGTGATGAAAAATCGGATAGAGTTTAGACAGGCTTTAATACAAACGTGGTGGGGTGCGGCTAAAAAGCGTTGACATAATGTGTAATTTACTATTGAGTCAAAGACTTGATCTGTCCGGTAAATTTATGCCCGGTATGTGTATAGACCTATTTAACTTTTTCAGTTTTACTAGATTTGTAAATTGCTCATACGTTGTACCACTGGCACTTAACATTAGAACACCTCCAGGAGTCATTTTACTACTTACTAGTGTAGTGAACTGATCACGTTCTTTGTTCAATTCATGAATTTCCGATTTGCTTTCGACATTGCTATCAACAGTTCATACCATAAAATCACGAAAATTCGTAGTTACAGTTTCGTAAAAGTACCCTAGGCTTGATGATATTTCACTTACGTTTCGGTCAGGCATTTTAAGCGTACAAAGGATGCAAATAACAGGGCAAAATCAGTGAATCTCACGCGTACTGTCCTTCTCCCAAAAGGCAGTTTTAGCACAGAGAGAGATAAGCAGTTGCACACACACGCGGAGTATAGTATGAAAGCACAGAAGCACGTACACGCATGCACGCACGAACACCACACACATGTAAACCAAGATGGTGGTGATGCCTTGAAAATACAATGCACCACTATTATTATCAAAGGATGTAAAACAGATGCGACTTCTGCGCAGTTTTCTGAGCAGATTTCCCCTAGTTAATTGGCATCACGTGATACAGCGGCGCGCTGCGCACTAGCCAATCGTGGATTCTAGATCATTTTTTCTGGTTTGCTTTTGTCCAACCACAGAATCTTTCTGAATAGCCACGCTGTACACTGACCGGGTCGTTTAAATTTTAAAGCCTTTGTTGTCCAGTTGTATGGCACAGCATGGATCATGTCTACAGCGTCGTTGCGGAGGTCAGAGAAATGTACCTTTTGTGAACGAAGTCTTTGTTGTTGGTTTTTGTTACTTACCCTCTTACGTACGCCAAAGTGTAAAAAAAAAAAAAAAGAACTTTTTTAGATTCTATTCTGGGAAATATACAGTAGATGCGTTGTATGTGCGTTGTGTGGGGAAAAGCTCATCAAACAAGACACGATACTTGTTGAATAATAATACACTAGGTGATCTAAATGAAAACAAAAATGTTTTGTGTATGTTCATGAAAAACTCAAATGGGAAACAAAATGCATAATGTTTGATGCAGTCTTGAAAACTACTAAAAGGGATTTGTCAGCAATTAAACATCATGTGGTCGATCATCCCTGCATGCCGAAAGGAAGAAATAGAAAAAGTCGGTATCACCAATACGTCTTTTGTGACAGATATTTTCTTTCTAAGTGATTCTCCTATTGGACCCCTGATTCAAAATCTATGACATCTGTATTTAATTAGAAGAAATCTCTATCACTGTACCTACAATCAGGCAAGATGGAAAACACACACACACTCACACACACACACACACACCATGACACACACACACAAACTTTCCTTGTTCACGAGATAATTTATCTAATCCAGTGCTGGTTCATGGTACACGATTTGAAGTCAAGTTGTGTAATCTTATCTTCTTCTCTTCTTCCCCCCCCCCCCCCACCCCCTTGAGCTTCCGATGTTGGATGGAGAACTCTTTTGTTCTTTGTTCCTTAAGCCTTGACTGAGGCACGTGGCCGAAACTAACCCCTGCTGGCATCCTCACTGGTATATGAACTTAATGACACTTTAGTATATAAGGTGTGTGTATACATATATATATATATATATATATATATATATATATACACGCATACACACACATCTCTTTTCAGAGTGCACTAATTTCATTAGATACTGTTCAATGATGAAATATGGATTACTCAACATCTTGAAAAATTGTGTATTTATATGTATACAGATATATATATATATATATATATATATATATATATATATACTGTAAAACATGATATATTCGCGGCATGAATTTTTCGCAAATTGGAGCCGACGGCCTTTTTAGCGGCATGAAATTTTCGCGAACTGGAACTGGTATTCAATGCATATAGTGTAGAAAAGAACTTTCGCGTGCATTTTAATTTCGCGAATCTTCGCGCTCGCGAAATTCGCGAAATTAAAATGCACGCGAACATTTCTCGTTTTACAGTATATATATATATATATATATATATATATATATATATTTGTGTGTGTGTGTGTGTGTGCGTGCATGTGTGTGATCATGCATATACATACATGTATATATAAATAATCATGAAGTCTTCCTTTCCAAAATGTGCGAAGTCTACTTTTGATGGTGCGGAGAAATACCGGATTTTTATTTCACATGCTTCTATTTAAAGTGCTTACATGCAATGACTTAATGTCCCAAAATAGTACCCCATAACAGGATGAAGAAAATGTGCCTTGGAAAAATCTATGTTTGTACACTTTTTTTTTTCCAGAGAAATTAATATTGTTTTGGATTTGGTGGGTTTAGCACAGTGATTATACTACACATGCTGTACATATTTTCTTTTGTTTTTAACAGTTTTTGTGAGTATTTTTCTGGGATAATCTGTTACTGTAAACGCCGAATATTTCGCGAAGTTTTTATTTTCGCAAATTTCGCGAGTCAGGTGCTATTCGCGAAATTAAAGACACGCGAAAATATTGACTCTGATCCCGATGTGAATGTGATGTGCGCGTGTACACTTCTCTGTTCAGTACAGGAGTCCACGATCGCAAATTTAACCTCTCGCGAAAACGTCGGGAATTCCCTATTCGCGAAAATTTAGACTCGCGAAATATATGGCGTATACAGCATCTCAACACATTCTCCTCCTTTAACCTTCACCTCTCCAAAGGCATATAATTATATGCATAAAAATTAAACATTTCAGAGCCAATAATGAAGTAATATATGGGTCATCTGGAAAGCTATACACAGGCAGGAAAACTAGCCAGTATGTCCTTAATCTGGTGGTCAAAGTAAGGTCACAAATGTCAACCAAATTCATGTACTTATTTACAATTAATCCACTCTCCATGTTTGTAGTTAACAATGTTACCTATACCTTATCTGTATTTTGAATCTTCATGTAGAATGATTTTGGTTGACGTGTTGACATTTTGTGGTAATTTTGACATTTGTGATTGACATATTATGACATTTGTGGTAATTATGACACTAGTGGGGGATTTTGACATTTGTGGCTTGATAGGATAACCTAAAAAAAGAGAAGGACGAGTATTTTCTTGATTGGTCACTTTGCATCAAATAGAATAGAAATATGAATCACACATCCCTACAGAGAAAGGTCAATATACTTCAGACATTTATTTCTCTTTCATCTTTCAGTAGTCAATATTGTCCAACTGACAGAATTTGCATAGAAGCCCAATGACATTTGATGAAGTTGGTGACTAGTTCATATCAACCAATTATCACAAAGATTTCAACACCAGAAAGTGTACTACTGATAAAAGTAGGTAGCTTTAGAGTTTTGTGACAGGGACGTGCAGAGGGGAAAAAAACCTGCTCTGAGCATGCGCAGAATCGCGTATCAAAGCCGATCGATTTACAGCTCTTCTCCTCTGAGTTTTCACTTCGCGTTATGTGCTTTTTTTTATGTCTGCTCAATTCACGACGTAGAGAGCTACTTCATGCACCAATCATAAGGGGGCGCCATTTTATTTTTGATAGGTTACGTCTCCCCGTAATCGAAAGCTACTTGTTAACACGACACAGGGAGAGAGGAGAACGTCCAGCTCAAGCGTCTCAAACGTCCGTGCTGCAAATCTCAAGCTCCCTAGTGACAGCCTAACCACAACTTAATATTACCAGAATCTACTATTCTTATTGATGACAGAGATGATTTTGATGTTACAATGAATCACTGCTTTTATCATTTTACATATTATTGTTATTATCATTAGTGATACTATGATTATTGATATCATAATTATCATCATCACAATCATAATCATACTTTACATCATTACCACTGTTTATACTATTGCTACTATCACTACACAATTATATGTAATTTACTGTATTATCATAGCACTTACGGTTTTGAAATTATTAATCAATTTGAGAAAATACACATATATCACTATCCTAATTGAGATATACTCTTTATAATGAATATTGATGCATGAACTTTTAGTCACAAATCACAGGTACATGAAGCAAACACTACTCTGTATTACATCTATACAGGTTAGTCAACTACCAGTCAGAAAATGATCAGCCTGACCAAGTAATAGTGGACAATTTTTTGTGTTCTTCCCTGGGCAGAGCATTCTGCGATGTTCCCCTTGTGTGGAACATTTTCAAGATATACAATATGTAAAATGATAACAGTATGCCATCATTTTTCATCACTATTGATAGAAACAATTCATTATAAGCAATGCAAAAAATAGATGAAGAAAGAAAGAAATGCCTGTGTGACCAAGTATATAGAAGAGAGTTCCACAAAATTGAATTTTTCAGGAGAGGTACACATTCGCTCAACTTGTTACACTGACATATATGTTAACAGTAATATTGTTCCCTCTGCTTTGTGGAAGATATAAATCAAGCTTTCCTTCAGTTATGTTACAAACTTTTGCAGTCTTCTCATCTGGCAGTAACAGCACCGAAACTTTTGAAATTTATCACTCTAGAATAGATTGTCAGATTTTCCTTTAAAAAGTCATTGATCCATGATGGGTCTTCTTCAGTGTAATCATTCTCCATATCATCTAAAAAATGTCACATTGTGCAGAACATGAATACACATGCAACTACAACATGAAAAAACAACAAAACAAAACTAGAGATGTTGCTATGGCGACTGGTATGCCTCGGCCATATCATATTTTTCTTCCATAGGTCTGTTGTACATCTTGACAGTGTCAAGAAACAAGAGACCCGCGGGTCTAGCGCTCACCTGAGTATCGCAAGTTCACCTTTCACACAGTCACTAATCTAAATTATTCACAGCTCTACTAAAATTTGACCAGGCATTCTCAAGTAAACGATGAAAATGTACAATAAGGGCCCAAATTTTTTAAGATTCCTTAATTTGGGGGGATTGGGGGCCCCCTGGGGCCCTCTGAGAGGGGCATGGTGCCCATTTTGATAAATTGAAATCCTGACCCCCTAGGGATGCTACCTGCCAAGTTTGACGAAAATCCATCATGAGGTTTTCAGGAAGAAGATGAAAATGTACAATTCAGGCCCCCATTTGGACCTTCCCAACCCCGCCCCCAAGAGGGGCACCCCTGGATTTGCTATGAACAAACTTGAAACTACAGTCTTTAATGTACTCACTCATAGTATTATCTTAGCTCTATAACTTCTGATTGTAGAGAAGATTTTTACAGATTCCTTCATTTTTTTTTTGGGGGGGGGGGTATGCCCCCAACCCCCCCCCCCCCCCCCCCGGGGGCCCCTGGGTGGGGCATGGTGCCCATTTTAACAATTTGAGATCCTAACCCCCTAGGGATGCTACCTGCCAAGTTTGGTGAAAATTGGTCATGGGGTTCTCAAGAAGAAGATGAAAATGTATAATTTAGGCCCCATTAGGACCCCTCCCCACCCCCCCCCCCCTCCCCTGGGTCCCAAGGGGGGCACCCCTGATTCTGCCATGAACAAACTTGAAACTACAGTCATCAATTTACTAACTCATAGTATCACTTCTGGTTCTAGAGAAGAAGATTTTTACAGATTCCTTAATTTTTTTTTTTTTTTTTTTTTTTGGGGGGGGGGGTTTGGGCCCACCTGGGGCCCCTGGGTGGGGCATGGTGCCCATTTTAATAAATTGAGATCCTAACCCCCTAGGGATGCTACCTGCCAAGTTTGGTGAAAATGGGTCATGGGGTTCTCAAGAAGAAGATGAAAATGTATAATTTAGGCCCCATTAGGACCCCTCCCCACCCTCCTCCCCTGGGTCCCAAGGGGGGCACCCCTGATTCTGCCATGAACAAACTTGAAACTACAGTCATCAATGTACTAACTCATAGTATTAACTTAGCTCTATCACTTCTGGTTCTAGAGAAGAAGATTTTTACAGATTCCTTAATTTTGGGGGGTTTGGGCCCCCCCCCCCCCCCCCCGGGGGCCCCCTGGGTGGGGCATGGTGCCCATTTTAACAAATTGAGTTCCTAACCCCCTAGGGATGCTACCTGCCAAGTTTGATGAAAATCGGTCTTGGGGTTTTCAAGAAGAAGATGAAAATGTAAAAAGTTTACGCACGACGGACGACGAACGACGGACGACGGACCACGCACGACGGATGCCGGACGAAGGGCGATCGCAATAGCTCACTTGAGCCTTTGGCTCAGGTGAGCTAAAAAAAAAGAAGAAAAAGATATGAAATGACATATTTGAAAGTTTGATGGCCACAACCTCAAATGTGTTTCATGCTCATTGCTCAATGCTCATTGCTGAGGAACTGGCCAGGGATAGAAACACATGGAAGAGGGTCACCCGAGGAGCGCAAGGGAACACCATGTCCTGTGCAATGAAGTCAAGTCAAGGCTACATTCTTTCAGAGAGCAAAGTTTTTTATTCAAGAATTTGAACATTTTTACTAGGTCCTTAACCATTGCCCTTTGACACCATGACTCACATCTTTCTTCAAATAATCACAAACTGGTAACATCCAATTTTCATGACAATACTTGTGAGCTTTTTTCAAAACATGGGGAAAATCAGTAACTTTTTAAAATTGTCATTTAACCTGTGTCCCCAAGTCCCAAATTTTTCCTTTTTTTCCTCTGCAAAAGAGGCTTAAAAAGTTGACAAAGAATGTTTTCTATCCATTATTTCAACCTGTCTGTCAGTCTACTTTCTACCTATTAACTTACATTCCTATCTATCTATCTATCTATCTATCTATCTATCTATCTATCTATCTATCTATCTATCTATCTATCTATCTATCTATCTATCTCTATAATCATATGAAAATACAAATTCAGCCATTTAAACCAACAATGTTTCTCTGACAAAAAGGCAGTTCTGGGGAAGACTTCATGAAAAAAAAAAATCCAAAAATTCTGCCGGCAAAATTAGCAGAAAAGTAGACACATTCATTGCATTCCAGGATAAGTCTTTCCAAAGGAAAACATACTTTGAAAAGGAGCAGTGAAACCAAAGTGAGGTCATAAACTAACAGGGTGTCATACAGGTATTCAGAATCAAAGTCACACCCGCGTGTTTCACTTTCATAGTTCCTTTCATTCGTCTTGTACACAAAGCATTAATAACTCCAGTAAAACATTTATCCATTGGAAGGAAATTCGTTCATTAAACTTTACAAACTGGCTTATTTTGGTGTACAAGGTCAACGAGGAAGGCAGCTGCATAAACTTTATCGCAGCTGCAAATGTTGAGTGACGCTTTTGTGTGTTTGTTTGATGATGTACACAAAGGTAGGAACACCATCAATGGTCAGCACTGACTAGCAAAGGCCTACCTGATGCATTCACATTGCCAAGAAAGCCATTTTGAAAGGAGCCTAAATTTATATACTGTACTTAAAATTGAGCAGTCACTTTTCTGACTTTGCTCATATATCTACTCCTCTGACGAGTTGTCATTATCCATAAAAACAAACAAACAAACTTTAAATATCAGAATCTCAAGAGCAAACAAGCATGTTAAAAATAGCTTACATAGTACAAACTGAAAAGATAGTGTATAAGTTAATGGAGTCATATGAGGACCAATGAACACTCAAGGAGCATCTCTGCACTTGAATTGAGATGAAAGCATGTAAAATACATGTACGTGTTATACATATTTACAACAACAAAAAAATTGCTTACAGCAGCACAGAGCACCACCTTCCCTTATCCAAGCATCCAGATCACAAATCAAATCTAATCAACTGTCACTCAGCCCATTTCCAAGCTAGCAATCCTGTAAATGCCATCAGTCACAACGCAACATTCATATGACACTTGCAAGTTCCAGGCAACAGTGTGGGACACTGTTTTAATATTAAAGCTCATGTCAAAATATATATAGAGAGAGTTAGACAGAGAGTTTGTACAGCACACAGAGGTAGACAATCATATTTATATCATATTGAATGGCTATGAATGGGATACCAGGAAATATTGGCCCTAACAAGTGCAATATTCCCTGGTGTTCCAATATACTTATTATCATCTATAATCATTATGTAGAGAAAGCATTAACGGCACGAAAGTACCACACTTCTACTCGCCTTTGAAGTTGACTCAGCACTGAAAAAAGGAGTAGGCCCTACGCAATCAACTGCGTATGAAGCAACTAGCAAGATGTTTGCATGCTTGTGAATTGTAACAAGATTTCTTGCACTCAGCAAGTGCTCGCGCAACAGACGAGACAAAATAGGGTGTATCATTGAACAGCCAGTAACAATGGAAGCCTATGGGGAATTAATAAATTGGCCTATGCATTTCGTTCACTAGTCTCCTGTATTGAACAGTAAAAATTGAGCGGACAACAATACGCGCGCACATCAATGCACCGCTAAAATATCCTACATAGACAATAAAGGAGATTGTGGTAAGTAGTAGAGTATGTTAAAACGTCTATACCTTCTCGCACCTTGAATGCACCCCGATCCCTATATTCTTTATGCATTAAATCTGCTCCATACTTTCCAATTTGTATCCATTTCTATAGCCCCTTCCTCTCTTCCAGTGAAAACTACGGTGCCATCTTATTGCTAATTTCTGCTGCCCTTTGACCTTAAATACTTGTAGTAGTCCTTCTCTTATGACTACATTACACCTCTTTATATTGCTTTCACTTCTTGCCCCATATAAAGCAAAAAAGGAAAAATAAAATAAAATGAAATAAAATAAAATAAAAATTCCCACAAGACCGCCATAATCAAAACCCTCCGAAACCAATGCATTCATTTTCAAGTACCGTTTAGCAGCCCCATTTTACATCTTACATTCCTGACACCAAAGACCTCTCATTCAAACACACAATACCCTACGATTCACCACCCAATGCTGCTGTCCTATGTATTCATGATATGGTAGGCACTGTTGAATGTCCTGCCACTTTTCACACACATCAAATCCTGGTATCATTACAAACTGAATAATAATAATAATAATAATGATAAAATAAAGTCTTATTTACCCAGGGTAGCCTCTTCAGTGTTGCCACTGCTCTACTAGAGGGCCCTGCCATTATTATTACCCTAACGTTGCCAGGTACCCATTTATACATCTGGGTCGAGAGGGACAAGGTGGGTAGAAACATCTTGTCCAAGGACGTAAAAGAACCGGGCGGGAATCGAACTCGGGTCCTCTGATCGGGTGTCAGGAGTCTTATCCACTATGCCACAGCGCGCGCACCCCCCCCCCCCCCCACCCTGAACACCTGTTCCTGAATCTGAGTTATATCATGATTTCAATTCATTCGATGCAAACAAACATCCAGGCAGTTTCTGCTCCTTGTTCATCATCATAATGAAAAGCTGTCATGCTTAGCTGGGAGTGCAGAGCTATCAGACACACACAGCACTCGAACTAAGCTCCCATACAGACTAACGATTGTTGTCAGGCAGTCCTTCAAGTCCAAAAATACATCTATCAACAATTATGTATGCATCTTCGACAAATTCTGTAAATTCTTTCACATTTCTTGTTCATCAAAGTGAATGAGAAAATATATTTCCAAAATATTTTACAAAAATCACTCTTATCAATTCAATTCAATAGTGTTCATCTCTAATCCCAAGGATGTACACGGAAGACTAGAACTTGCGCAGAACTTCTTTTATGTGAACACATACATTAGACAGGGCTCCACACTAACTTTTTTTTTTGGTGGCCCGATGGGGCCACCAAAATCATCAATTTCAAATTTTTGGTGGCCCGAAAAATAATTAAAAACATTAAAAGTCCTTTTTTTTTAAATGAGTCAAATATTTAAGTTTTATCATAGTAAGAATTGGAAGCTGGACATATCTCCTCATGAATAAACCTCAACATTTCCGGCGCAAAAAGTTACGAATTTATTGACATACATTTCAAAAAATTTCGGTTGCCCACCTCGGGCCACCGAAATTGCCCTTTTTTTTAATTTGGTGGCCCCACTTTCATTTTTGGTGGCCCCGGGCCACCGTTAGTGTCGAGCCTTGCATTAGATGCGTAACTCCTCATCAATGACCAGTCCCAAGATAAAAGTAGTGTTCACATTTGCATAGGTAAATCTATCAGTAGTGTTTTACCTGTTTTCCATTAACTCTGTGTTTTATTTCATTAGTCTAGTTTGGGGTTAAGTCATAACAAAGAATAATTCATAGATTACGGGCTAGCTTCTAGCTTTCTGAATCACATCCACAAATTTGAACGGTCCTGCTCATAAGTACTGGCTGACACTTGCAACACAAAATAATAGCACACAGTTTCTTGGCATAAATTATAATTGAACTAATACCATTCAAGATTTGCACAGACAAGCAAAACAAAACAAAGAGTCGACTACTCTCCGTCACTGGTGACTAACTTCACAATAGTGACAAGGAAAGATAAAAAAAAAAAACAACAAAAAGAGTTGCACACGAGAATGGACAGACACATCACTGTGGTATTGTCTTTACTGCATAGGAATTCAAATGTGACACAAGATAAAAACATGAACTTCAGTGTTGCATAATTTTACTGTTAACTACAAGTATCTGTAACTGGCTAGTGACTGTCACAATAAAATGACCTTTAACATCGTCACAGAGAGCAGTGGGCCATGGTGACGAAATTGGTTAAATTACACATAAATGCAAGACATCACAAAGATATGAAAATATCACCTTAGAAGAAAGCACCAACTGACTGGCAAAAAAAAAAAAGGGAATGTCAACAAGTATAATAATAGTATGAATATAATGTGTTAACTAACATGGGAATTTGATAATCATCTTAGACTGAAAAAAGCTTGTTCCTGCTAAGACTTTCAACACTTGCATCTAGTGCAGTATACACATTGGCAGCTACCAGTAAGCTGCGAGGACTTGCTATACAGCTACATCATAGGCTGTAGCTCCAATCAGAGTTGTTACAATGTAACTGCACAGACAGCACAGTAGGCCCTCAAAATCCAGCATTACTTATTACCCCAACGCGTTGGTTCTTGCGAAAACATGTTTCTCACACAAAGCACCATTGACTGCATAGACCCTCATATACGAGGCATGCAAAACAAAAATTGTAGGAATTGTACCTGTGTATACCATGTCATTTACAGTATTATTGCTTGAGAAAGGCCCTAGATGGCAATGTGAACACGTCAAAGCATGACTTTCACACAGTAATCAAATTCTACCCCAGTACAGAGCAGTAGTTCATGGCTCAAATGATCAATGTTGAGTATGAAGTACTGTAAAAGTGGAAATTTCAGTGAATTTCATTCATTTACAATTTTGCAGATGAGAGCTCATTTCTGTGCATGTTATTCATATTTCTCAACAACAAAATAAACTCACATGTCCCTTACATGTACACTCATGCTGGTTCGGTAAGAGTGCGAAATTCACGAAAATTTCCACACCATGAAACATTCCGCATTCACAGTATCATGCCCCTGTGTCAAACCTTCGTTCGGGCTCTGGCTACAGCACCGATGGACTGCAATGAACAAAATAGAGCCGTGTGAACGCACTCTGCACAAATCCCCCTCCTCGCCCATTGCACACCTCTTTGAAAATGCTTCCCAGTATTTCCATCTGCAAAAGTCGGCTTGTCCTCATGAGTAGGCAGTGGGACCGTTCCTTAAATAAAACTGACGTACAGCAACAAGCGGTTCTCAGTAAACCACCGGCCATATAGACGGACGTTCACAGTCTTTCGGCTCGCCGTCCCCGCAGAATCGATTATACGTCATTTTGGTGTCAAACCCTAGAAGCTGCCTCTCCTCAAATATGCGGAATGTAAACGTAGACTGGCCAGTCCCAATGAAGTACCTGAGAGGAAAAAAACAAAAACAAAAACAAAACTAGAAATGTCGCTTTGGCGACTGGTATGCCTCCGCTATAATGCATGATTTTCCCAATAGGTCTAGATAGTACATGTGGACACTGTGTGATTACATTTTCACAAAATTGGCAAAATATTGGAATGACAAGTTTGTCACAAATGTGTTGAATGTTCACCTTCCTTGACGTAGGTTTAATTGGATGAATAGGAGAGCATGTATCTAGGGATTTAAGGACTTTAACTTGACTTTGACCCATTCATACATTTAGGCATTGAGTAATTTTCAAGGTACAGGTGTGGAGAAAAAGTGCAATTTCTGAATTGAATAGTAAATTGTTACCATTTTCATCTGGCCCTTGACCCTAAAATTCATAAGATAATTACTTTCAGGTAGAACATGCATAATATGTACTAAGTTTCAAGGTAACTTGAGCCACTTCCGAGATATGGAGGAAAAAGTTAGTTCAGCTCTTTCACTTGATCTTTGACCTTTTGACCTTTGAGGCACAAAAAAAAAAACTTTCCAGAGAATTTCTATTAGGTTACACACACATACACCTAGTTTAAAAAATAACCCTGCTGGCATTGCATAAATATGAGGGTAATAGTAAAATTTTGAAGTCTTGCACTTGACCTTTGACCCCATGAACCCTACATTCTCTAGATAATCACTTCCAGTCAGTACATGTATATACTATGTTCCATGAAGATACCTTGAACAAATTTCCAAGGTACGGAGAAAAAAAAGAAGTTTTTTAATATTTTTACTTGACCTTTTGACCTTTGACCTTTGACCTCATGACCCAAACTTTCACCAGAGAATCTTAATTGGGTAATACATGTATACACTAAGTTTCAAGAAAATCTCTCTAGGCATTCAATAGATATGGTGGAAATAGTGAAATTTTATGTATTTGACCCTGACCTTTTGACCTTTGACCTTTGACCTCATGACCCAAACTTTCACCAGAGAATCTTAATTGGGTAAAACATGTATACACTAAGTTTCAAGAAAATATCTTCAGGCATTCAATAGATATGGTGGAAATAGTGAAATTTTATGTATTTGACCTTGACCTTTTGACCTTTGACCTTGAGCATGTGCACCCAAAAGTTGATAGGCACAACTTCACCCCCTAATACACATACATGCCAAGTTTCATTAGGATACCTCAACAGGTTTCGATAGTTACCTTGTCCACAAAATTCATTACGGACGGACGGAAGGACGGACGGACGGACGGAAGGACGGACGGACAGACGGACGGACGGACGGACAACCCGAAAACATAATGCCTCCGGCACCACTTCGTGGCGGAGGCATAAAAAAATTACAAAATGATGGACTCATTGGAAAAAAGCCTTCCTCATAAACTTTAGAGAAAATGGATGTCATGATACAAGTTCCTTGCTTTTCAGTCTGTAGACCATCTGACAATACTTTATGTCATTCCATGGCATTCTCCTGGCTGTTTTTAGTCATCCTCCAGCAAATGTCTTCACTGCATTTGCTGTTACAGACAATTTCTTGGTGTCTTTGATTATTATCTCCATTGCAACTGTCTGCCTTCTTGTTGATTTTCATACATCCATCATAATTTTGGTGCACTATTCATATTTGTGAGAAGAACCCCCCCCCCAAAAAAAAAAAAAAAACCACAAAAATATGAATTCAAACTGACAAATGCTATACATGGTATTAACAGACCTTTATACCACACTTTATGATACAGTCGGTATGCATCTCACATGAAATCGGGATGCATGTTTCATAAATCTCACCTATAATAAAACATAGCACATCAACTGTATCCTAAACTTACAAACTTGGTAATCACCTTAAAAAAAACCACAGCAGGTCATTAGAACTCAGCTATGAATTCACAGAAATAAATTTTAAACCTATGGGTTGGTCATATTTGTTTGTTTGTTTGTTTGTTTGTTTGTTTGTTTCATTTTCCCCCTGACAAGATGGCTGGATAACCCATATTCAGCTGCACCAGCTGGTTTTCCACAGGGTCCAGTTTGTATGTTTTTTGGGGAGGACCATTTCCCCTGGTTACGCACCCTGCTCTTTGCGATGAATGAATGGTGTGGGCTCTTTTAACTCTTTATGTGCCATGGTGAAAACCCCCTGTGTGCCACGTTATTCCGAGACACGAAGGTAGTCATGCTTTGAGAAAGAACTGTTTTTCTAATTTGTATAACCTCTACAAATTTCTGTTATGATGGGCATAATAGTAGGCAAAGCAAAAGAGGAATGCAAACTTTGTTTCAATATAGATTGTATGACGAATCTATTTTCAATGTCTCTTTCGAATGACCAGTTTGTACAGTACTGTAAAGGCATGACTTTTGCTCATAAAACCGTGACAGAAACTTAGAATGTACGAGAAAATCTAGTTGGGAACGCCGCTTGATACTCAATCACCACATAGAATGCAAGCCGTATATGAGTGGAACAAACGCACGAAAAACGCTTTCATTGTGCCGCGGGATTAGCAGTGATAAGCGATTTATCGATCGGTTTTGGCGGCTTTGTTTGTTGAGCAGAATATGCGAAGTTGGCAAGCCGTCGACTGAGCCGGACGTGCGAACGTGGCACATAAAGAGTTAAGTGTGCAGCTTGTAACTCTCTGACACACGGGACCTCCATTTCATGTCCAATCCAAGGGACACTTGTCTATAAACTTGTACAAACTTCTATCAATCCCAAAACCAAGATTCTAAAATGTCAGCCCCCCCCCAAGTACATGATCAATTGATCCTTGAGGGTAAAACAAGAAAGAGAAAAAAAAAAAGTGTGATTCCTCATCATAATAGTGAATACACACCTTGCATGTGCACATATCCATTGGTCAATAATGGCCACGCCCCCATCCATGAAGTTATCATGCACAGACCTCGGTGGCACATAGTTGTACACATCATATCCCTTCAGCTGCACCCTGAGTTGATCAATTTCTGTGGTGAGCAGTCGACCAAGAAGAAGAAGAAGAAAATAAAGGAGAAGAACAAGAAGAAACAAAAAAGAGGAAGAGGAGGAAGAAAAAAAAGGAGAAGCAACAAAAGGAAAAGATGAAAAGGGAGAAGATGAAAAAGAAGACACAAAGGAGAAAGAAAAAGTAGAGGAGGAATTGGGGATGATCATGTTGAAGGAGAATGAAAACAAATGCAGATGGAGACGGCAGAAGGAGAAACACAAGTAAAAAAAGAAACAAGAGGGATGAAAAGAACATAGAGAGAGAGCAAGATAAGAAAAAAATAAGAACATTATTAATCAGTAGAGGCAGAATTATATCCATTGTTCTTGAAAGTGGTCTGTAATTCCACATGAAAAGCTCAAGATTTTTATCAGAAATTATGATTGTGGGATCGACTCAAAAGCTGCAAAGTAAGTTTCCCTTCAGATAAATTGGATGGCCATCAGTTCATTTCCAGACTGAAATGTCAATGCAGCATTCACAGAATTGCTTGGAATTATACTTCTTGAAGAATTTGAGACTCGACATCTTGAAAAGACAATATATATTGGTATGTATATATATATATATATATATATATATATATATATATCATAAATATTCTGAATTGTAATGTAATCAACTGTGTTTGATGAGAAAGATTATGTGCTTGACCTCACAACCACATTACCTATCATGAAAAGATCAAGTAATTCTCTCCACTCTCATTAGTTGCTTCTAGAAAGAACAACATCTATGATCCACAAAATGAAGTCAGACTTCTGTCTGATCAGATAGCAAATATAGACATTGTGTGCGCCCCCCCCCCAACATTTGAGCCTGCGATTTACTTTTTCCCCCCTCACTTCTGCTTCAAAACTCACCTTACAGTGGTGATTCCAGTATTCAGTTTTTTTAAGGTACTGTTTACCATCGGGAACAGTGATTTAAAAGCATTCGAGTTATCACAATTGATGCATATGTAAAGGTCAGATGTATCACAAAACATCCTACCATGTAGAAATTTCGCAGTAAAGCCTAAAACATATGGAGATATCACTATTTTTCTCACTAAACCATAACTGTAGATGGTTTAGTCTAGAAACAATTTTATCATAACTATTGTTCACATTTTGTATATTTTAACAATGATTAATGATTATACTGATTAACATTTTTACATAGGTTGTTTCTATCCCTAACTCACATTTTAGAACTATTTAGAAGCATTAAAGCTGGGTTTTTGTTTCATCTGCAAAATGGTTAATAATGTCTTTAACAGCCTACTCACTCCTTGAGCTGATTGAGTCATACATCTGATGAAATTTGGCCGCACATCTGGTAAATTTCTCTTGCATCTAGTGATTTCAAACTTATCAGATGGAGAGCTAAAGTAATTGGATGTCTGATGGGGAAAAACACCGACCATTACACTTTGAAAGTCCTGTTTTCATAGCACAGATGATGTACAGGCAAATCTAATGGTACTATGAACCGTGTGCATGAGTGTCATTGTGACAAAGATTCTAAGAGCACTTTCTAACGCCTTTCTATTTTTTCCAGCTCAATTTGTACCATATGCATTTTCCCCTCTGCAATGCCCACTTAAGCGTGTCGCGTGCATGCTATACCCCTCACCATGCGGAGTGGCATCTGTAGCGACGAAAACTTTCCTGAGCTTCAGCTCCTTGAGTTTTTGGACGATGACCTTGGCCGCGTTCGGCAGCGACGGGACCTCTTTCCTGTTGTTTCGGGCAAAGTCCTGTCTGCGGAGGTGGACGGCGATATACGGACCCCCTCTGGCACTTCCTGGATTAGGCTGATATCAGAACAAGACATCTAGTTCATGATTTACACTTGAAGGCGTCATCTCAAGATGAAAATCGTTACAAATACAAATCGTTCTCTCCCACAGCTTTTTTTCCCCCACAGGAGTCCTTCATAGGATCTACCCAAGTCAGCATTTTCAATCTCTCACCAACTTTATCTTCTCTTGCTTCATTTCGTGAAGATCGTTTGGAATTTCACATCTTTTTCACTTCTCTCTCTTATCTCCATGATTTTGCAACCTTCTCCTCCCCCTCCTCCCTCCCTCCTTTCTGGTTCATCTTTCTCCTCCCAACAACTTCCGAAACCAAAAACCTGATGCTCACTCTATTCCTTCTTACAACTGTCCCGTCTCCATTAGTGCAATCTCAACTTCCAACTGTCATTATTTGCCTTCCTCACACTCTCCGTATGTTGTTTCCCTCCTCCACTCTCCTTTCTCTACGTTCTTCTTTCACCAACCAACCAACCGTCCTTTCCAGGACTACATACACACAGTGCTACGGCAGATCTCTTTTCCTCAAATACAGAGAGTATGGATCTGCTTCTCAAGTAATAATTCACTGAAACAAAATAAATGAATTGGCTTCCAAACAAAATTTCCCCATCATTTTTTCTATTTACTAGGGAATTTAAATCCCTCTCCATTTGTGAAATAGGAGCAAATTTATTGAAAATTTTGAATTTCTTTTGAGGATATTTCTATTTCGGGACTACTTTGAAAACAAAATCAATGCACTTCTCATAAAATCATCCTATCTGCCATAAGAACAAGACCCTTCATTTGATGAAGTCAATTGATCATACACATCAGACGTCTTAAAGGGGAATGAAATACAACATGGATTTGGTGTCTGTAGCAATATTAGTTGAATACATCAGTGAAAGTGATATTTTGAGGAAAATCAGACAATCTGCTGAAGAGTTATAAACTTTTACAGTTTAAGTGCAGCCATTCTTGGATGAGAAGACTACTACAGTTTGTGATGTCATGTATAGCAAATGATAATTATAAAGAAAACACACTGAACACAGGTTCATAGAAAGTACACATTCCCTCGACTTGCAGTCACGGATCTATCCCTTGGGTTCCTTTTTTTTTTCTTCTTTGTTTAATACCCCCTCCCCCCTCCCTCCCCGGGTTTTTTTTTTTTAGTGCTTGTCATGACCCATTGTCATTGAGTCAACCCCTCCCCCCCCCCCACCCCACTCTACCTTAGCAAAAACATAGATCCACCCCACCCCTGACTTGTCACTGACAAACGTTTATGGTAATATCATTCAACTTGCCCTCTGAAAGATGAAAGTAAAGTGCACCATCATTATGCTAGAAAAATGCAATTGTTGAATTTTCTTGAAAAATACTGTTTTTCATACATGACATCAAAAAGTGTTGTAGTTTTCTTATCCAGTGATGGCAACATCAAAACTTAACTGTTTAATGGATTGTCTGATTTTTCTTAAATTCTCACTAATGTGTTTTACTAATATCACAGCATTTCCTTGATTCAAATGTATTTGGGTTACATTCTCCTTTGAGTTTTCTTTCTAAATGTCAAACTAGGCAGGTCACACCTACAGTAAGCTTTCATTGATATATTGTATTCATTTCACTGAGCTAACGTGGACTGAATAACTCAGCAAAGCATCCTTTCATTTGAGGTTGCTTACGTGAACCAAAAGAGCAGACATTTTGCCCGAGAAGTCCCACACATTTGAGTTTTCATTAAAATTGTCAAATTACTGCAAAAGTAGTAATGCCACTTCAGACTGCAAAGTGGCCTCGAATATCAACTTCACCTTCGATAATCATCAGATGCCTGATAAAAATCTTGTTGATGGAATTGTAACAGCACAGCCTTGCCTTGGGTTTCTTAATTAAGGTTACCGGTAAGTTACTCGATGACCAAGTGTACCTCATATTTGTAGGAAACAGATTCAGCTCCTGATCTCATCTGATCAGTCACGTATCACCTCAAGATTTTCACTACTTTAAAGTTGTCAAATAATACAATAATTGTGCAACATTGGGAAAACATCCTCACCCCCACATTTATTATGTTGAGAAAATGCTGCTATGCTTGCTAACATATGTGTGGGAGTGAAAATTTACAGTAATGGTGGTAGCATGACTGATACTTAATAATACCCCACCTACTGATGATGATGATGACAATGATAATAATAACCATTAACATTATTATCATCAGTATGATCATAGGGGATTCCATGAAAAAAAAAAGTAATAATACATTTCTCGAAATTATGACATTCACATAAAACAAATTAGACATACTTTGATTAAAAAAATGTTAATAAAAATTGTTCCTACTTCTAGCATTTTCTGAGATTATCACAGTAGCTCCTCGGTCTATCATTAAACAGAGTACCCCTCCACGACATAAACAGGACCATGCCCAATTTCACTCAATTGAAACACACTATCCCCTCTATACCAACCCCCTCCACTCATCGAGGGGGCTGTCCCTCCTGTACGCCCGACCAACAAGATCTCTAGCCACAGCAAGTCATCACTTGCATTAGTCAACCGAGTGATTGGATTTGCAGGATGATGTTTGGATTCCCCCACCCACCCACTCACCTATGAAGCAGGCTAAAAGAGGATTATGATGATTATTCCCCCGTTTTATACTCGAGAAGATGCATCCACTTTCACCTACCCGCATATCCCTCCAGTCGTCGACGACTTCAGTGTTGTCTCTTTCATCGTCCGAGTCTAGATACGTCCGACGAAATTCGTCTCCGATGTCTCTCAGATGCTTCGCGAAACGCAGACTCCTCCTCGCCTGGAAAGCACAAAGGGGATTACCCGTTCAAAACGAGGGGAAATGCTTCAAAACATTCACACATACACACATGCAAAAGCATACCAAATGTAAGTGATCCACTCTTTATAATGAGCCGGAAGGCATAAATGGCTGCAAGACAGTCAACACAAATAGATACTGTTTTTCATTTGATAAAAGCCATGCAATTCACTCTCCAGAACTGTGCGAACAGAAATAATTCTAATCAAGATTTCAAGATATGCATATGTTATATAAACATAAAACTAATAAAGATACATTATATCTATCATCACTAAAGTAAATTTCTCTGCAAAATCTTTGCACTGCCCTTTTAAGCCATTCTAATTCTAGTTTTCACAGCATTTTAATCTTCGTACAGCTTTTCTCAAGTGAAAGTTAACATGAATACATTCCCATTGTTACAGCTTTTTTCAAGTTAAAGTAAACATGAATACAGTTCCCATTGTCACTATAGTTTGTCAGTATGCTGTTTCGCAGCAGTCACATACTCAATCAAAGATGTTACGGTGAGTAAACCCACAACAATGCCACGAGTTACATCACATTTACACACACGTGCGCATCCAGCACTCAATGCCAAATTGGCGAGGACGCACACCTAAAGCAAACGGCAATGAAATCTAGACAATAATTAGTTAGGAAGGATTATGTGAAGAACACCGTTACAAATAAGACAGATATCTAAAAGTTAAAACCTTTATGTTTTGTTTTGTTTTGTTGTTGTTGTTTTGTTTTTGTTTTTGTGTGTTTTGTGTGTTTTGTTTGTTTGTTTGTTTGTTTGTTTGTTTGTTGTTTTTTTGGTGGGGAAGGGGAACAACCAAAATTACAAAGCAAAGTTTTCATGATATTCCACAATGAGTTAGAAGATGAAATATCATCAGATGTACTATGGACAAGTAGGTCACTCCAAGACTGAAAATTGAGTACCCATTTTTGTGTAATGTTATGCTTTGCTAATTATCCAATTCACAATGATAAATCTCAACCATCCATGCCCATACAGGTACCATCCATGCCCATACAGGTACTCTCCACTTAATGGGGTACTTATTAATCAGGTAATAACAATGTTCTCATAGATACTACCCGATTAAGCGAAGGGTACTGTATTGGTACTTTACACGGTGAAGGCTCATCTGTTTTTTTTGGTTTTTTTTAATGGATTTTCTCCATTTGTATTTGGCAAATCAAATTCTTCTCAGTATGGGGATGTACATATTTCTTGTGTGACTAATCACTTCTACATATGTCAAAGAGCATCTTTTTACACTATTTTCAACATGACACCAAGGCAGTACCAGGCCTTGCATGAACTCCGTGCTTAACACAGAAATTAGTTAATAAGATTATGATATATAAATGCATTAGACAGGTTACACTGTGAATACATTATTTTTGTTACTGATTATATAAAATGACTTGGATTAATTTTGTAAATTTATACTTCTATTGTATTTCTGTTGAAAACGAAATAAAAATGAAATGAAATTAAATTAAAATAAATCAAATTAAATCTAATTTAATTTAATTCAATCAAATCAAATTGAATTGAATCAAACCAAATTAAGATGAACTTGAATGTGCTACCTGCTAGAATTCCACATAAAAGTTTGAAAGTCAAATTTCATGCATGCAAAAAATCAAACAAACAAAAAATCAAGAAGATCATACAATTCAAAATTGGGCTACAATTCAAAATTGGGCAAATTTTCATAAAACAGTGTTATCTGTCATACTGGGGGCAGAAATTTGACAAGATAATGATGCTACTAACTCACAAAGTCTCTCGTTGACTCGTCCAAAAAGTTTCACTTAATCTCCCACATTTTCAAATGAACTGAAAAAAGTCTTTTACCACATCATACTATTCTGGAGTTACTCAAATGCTGATGCAACAATGACTTTTTGCCATGGGGGATAGAGCTTCTGAATTATTGAGAAAAGACCATTATCTTTTTAATATTCAATGTGTGCAAACCAAAAGAAGAGCAGTGAGGTAAGTATATCTTCACATCACCAAATTTGCATATATGTCTAATACCATTACATATGATATCAGTTTCATGGAAACATGTGAAACAATAAATTTTTGTAACATTCATATTTTTGTTTCTGTCCTATCTTGATGAAACTTTCACAGTTTGAATTTCCTCATATTCATTTACTTTAAGATAAATAATTAAGTACACAGTTACTGAAATTAATTTGTATGCTGACAGTCTGCATGCATTGAGGTCATACAATTTTGTCAAAGGAGTTAACTGTAATAATTGTTTTGGCAGGTACAATGTACAGTTGAACCTCTCTTATCCGGCCTCCCTTTATCCGGATCTCTCTATTATACGGACGCAATCTCGCCGTGATTTTTTTTTTTTTTTGATAATTACGGGAGGAAAGGGGGATTCCCAACTCCTTGAGAACTCCTACACAAACACACATGAATGACATATACTTGATACATTTCTTAATAGTTATTAAGGTAAATAATCCCAAGAATTTATAAAAGAAAATGATTTCAATCTTGCAAACACGAACCTCTATTTTGGGGTCTGTTACTGAGTGTAACAATGAAAAGGTTGCAGTATACACATTACTACATGTGGTACTACAGTGGGCTACTGTACATGTGTATGTATATTATGTACATACATGTATAAAGCATTGAGTCTCCCGTATGCGGCCAAATCCCTTATCCGGATGAGCCCCGGTCCCGACTTGTCCGGATACGAGAGGTTCAACTGTATTAGGCTTTTATTTAAATTGCTCTCACATTTATGACTCTGTATGTAAAATGTTTGGTTTCTGGAAAGTGTTAAACCTGTACCAGTACTTCTATGGCCTTTCTGCACTCTTTACATGTTGATTCCCATTTCATTTTGTGTTGACTTGAGACAAGACTACCATGGCACAAAGCAGAAAGAACGTACAGTCTGACAACTGTACAAAATACTAAAGTATGTTCTCACACACTAGTTTTTGGCCACGCATGCATGACTTACATTCCAGTATTCAACTTGTCCGTAGTAATCATGTAGCACTTCTTCACATCGGTCTAACAGAACTGACCTGGGTAAATGTTTTAGTTTATGTGAAAAAAAAAGAAAGGAAAAAATGAGGAGAGACAGGAAACAAAGTATGACTTTTAATAGAAGATACAAAATAAGGGTTAAAGATGAGTAACCACTTACTACTTTTTCCAGTCATGAGATATGGGTGTGAAAATTACAGGAGCCGACCTTTGTGGGCACACAAAAATGGGAATTATTTCTGGCATATTATGCCGGAAAGATGCAACAATAACATTTTCATGACCAAATAAATATGGATATTGTGGGGAATTGATGATTTAAAAAAAACTAGAAATGTCGCTTTGGCGACTGGTATGCCTCCGCCATAATGCATGATTTTCCCAATAGGTCTAGATAGTACATGTGGACACTGTGTGATTACATTTTCACAAAATTGGCAAAATATTGGAATGACAAGTTTGTCACAAATGTGTTGAATGTTCACCTTCCTTGACGTAGGTTTAATTGGATGAATAGGAGAGCATGTATCTAGGGATTTAAGGACTTTAACTTGACTTTGACCCATTCATACATTTAGGCAATGAGTAATTTTCAAGGTACAGGTGTGGAGAAAAAGTGCAATTTCTGAATTGAATGTTACCATTTTCATCTGGCCCTTGACCCTAAAATTCATAAGATAATTACTTTCAGGTAGAACATGCATAATATGTACCAAGTTTCAAGGTAACTTGAGCCACTTCCGAGATATGGAGGAAAAAGTTAGTTCAGCACTTTCACTTGATCTTTGACCTTTTGACCTTTGAGGCAAAAAGAGAGAAAAAAAAACTTTCCAGAGAATTTCTATTAGGTTACACACGCATACACCAAGTGTAAAAAAATAACCCTGCTGGCATTGCATAAATATGAGGGTAATAGTAACATTTTAAAGTCTTGCACTTGACCTTTGACCCCTGACCTTTGACCCCATGAACCCTACATTCTCTAGATAATCACTTCCAGTCAGTACATGTATATACTATGTTCCATAAAGATACCTTGAACAATTTTTCAAGGCACGGAGAAAAAAAAGAAGTTTTAATATTTTTACTTGACCTTTTGACCTTTGACCTTTGACCTCATGACCCAAACTTTCATCAGAGAATCTTAATTGGGTAATACATGTATACACTAAGTTTCAAGAAAATATCTTCAGGCATTCAATAGATATGGTGGAAATAGTGAAATTTTATGTATTTGACCCTGACCTTTTGACCTTTGACCTTTGACCTCATGACCCAAACTTTCACCAGAGAATCTTAATTGGGTAAAACATGTATACACTAAGTTTCAAGAAAATATCTTCAGGCATTCAATAGATATGGTGGAAATAGTGAAATTTTATGTATTTGACCTTGACCTTTTGACCTTTGACCTTGAGCATGTGCACCCAAAAGTTGATAGGCACAACTTCACCCCCTAATACACATACATGCCAAGTTTCATTAGGATACCTCAACAGGTTTCGATAGTTACCTTGTCCACAAAATTCATTACGGACGGACGGAAGGACGGACGGACGGACGGATGGACGGACGGATGGACGGACGGACGGACGGACGGAAGGACGGACGGACGGACGGACGGACGGACAACCCGAAAACATAATGCCTCCGGCACCACCTCGTGGCGGAGGCATAAAAACCCGAAGAACTTCCGCTTGAAAAATGGCCAGAGTTTAGAATTTGTAGAATGAACATCAGTTTACTTGTAATCATAAAACATCACAATTTTGTTACTTTTTTCATGATGTATCATTACTTGTTTGTATTCTACACATTTTGCTTTTTGAAAAACATATAATTGCATCTCATTTTTGTGTTATCTGCAGAAAATAAATTCAGTTAAAATCTAACAAACACTTTCAAAAAAGATTCTGATCACTGTCTACACCATGATGTAAAACTTCCGTTGGAAGTTCAGAACTAAATGTCACAGTAACTTGGAGAGAGTAATGAAATTTACTAAATATACAGTAATTATCAGGATGTACATAATGCGGGATCAATAATGCTATCCTAACATAATGATAAAGACATTAAGTTCTGCATTCTGATTTCTGAATTCTATTCAAAAAATAAAGATAATCCTTGCTTGACTAAATAATTTGCTGATTGCATATATTTGTTGGGGGGAAATAAATACAAAAATTAAAAATAGATTTTATGTAGATATGAATTTTGGCAGGTTCTATCAGAATCTCGCAAATACTCCTCATGTTGAATTTGTGAATCCACTTGCAGAGGGAATAACATTTGGTTTCATGCTACGAATCCATGACTCACAGAAAATTACATTAATGCTTGGCAGTCTGGTTTCTGTAAACAACGCAAGAACACTTGAAATCCAACCATCAGATTTCACTTCGACTTTGATTCCCATGAAATTGTCAGTTCAATATAAGGAATCAAAGTAGAGCATCATTTCAATTCTGAGCTGATGTCCCCAGGTTATGACCAGAAAGAAAATGAACCGTAATGATTAGGGGCCCTTTATGAATGGAAGAAGTAAACATGTCAATCAATCAAACCAGGCTGAAGTGAGCGACATGTCACATCTCCTAAAGGTCTCGTTGACAGCAGGCGCAGCGAAATTCCAAGACGACGGCATGAAATCTCCTCTGGTAACGTGCACAGTGATTTCTGAGCATTTTAATGGCTAGCTTTTTTTCTCTCTCTCTCTGTCTTTTTATTCTATTATATATATTGTCTCTCTCTCTCTCTTTTTTTTTATTTCTGCAAATATTTTACTGAAATGCGGGTAGATATTCCACTCCACCATGTGAGGCAAATGTCAACCTCATTATACTAATGATCTACAGGATCCAAAAGATCTTAATGAAATCTGGCAGGAATTGACCAAATGAAAAATAACAACAGTTAAACTCTGGATTTGTGGGATCTGCCTCATGCCAGAAATACCCTACATGATCTTGTAGGCATTTTCAAAGGGAGTGGAGATCGATGTCGAGATAGTGAATTTGATATCCATCAAAAGCAGTCATCTCCACGACATTCATCACAATCAAACATGGCTGCGTATTAGTATTCCATCAACTGACAGCCCATCAACAGGTTTCATGGGGTGAGGACCACCAAATTCGTGTTAGAATAGAGAGGGAAACATGTTAAGAGAATCCTTAAACATTCACTAACTGGATGGTTAACAGCACATGATAAATAATGTTAATGATGTGCTCTTAATATAATGCCCATAAATGCACATTTGCTTAAAGTGCTCTGTGAACCTGTCATTCAATAAATAGATTAAAACACACAGTAAAGTAACAAGTGTACAATAATCAATCCAAACAACAGTGAAAACATCAAGTAACGGATCAAAGGTGAGAGGTATAATATCAGACCACAACCAACCACTGCAAAATGTAATTAGCAATATTTCAACTCATGGAATTGGTCAACCACATCTTTGCCATGCCCCCCTGGGGCAGGTCTTTACCATCTGAAATTACAGACACTTACTGCCCAATACTCCGCCCTTCCAAACAAGTCGTGGAGGACTCTTTCTCCTCTGTCAATCATCACTGTTCTGAGGATGGATCACATGGTCATTGGGTGAATAGAAATCAGAAAATGACATCGTTTAAATGTCTTTACAGGGACTGTACAGTTCTGGTTGAGGTGAGAATTTAGCTTTTAACATTTTGCAAGATATTCAGAAAACCACTCTATGAGATGTCAAAAAGCATGCAAGGTATCAAAAGTTTATTTGATGAAAACTGGTTTTGAAATGGCTGAGATATCCAAAAACAAGGTGAAACAAAGAGATCCTAATAAAACTCATGGCCTGTCGCCTTTTATTATCATCATTTTTTTTTTTGATATCTCAGCCATTTGAAAATCAATTTTCATCAAATAATCATTGAATCCTTCGTAAAATTACATGCTTTTTCATATTTCATAAGAGGTTTCTCATTATCTCACTTACATGTAGGAATGTATTAAACCTGAATCCTCACCTCAACCAGTAGTGTACAGTCCCTTTAAAATAGTGGAGGGATGACAAGCATGTGTAGGCGAGTGAAACCACGGAGCTGGACAACGGACTTGTACCTTCTGGTAGCAGCTTTCTCCTTAAAATGCAATTCTGCACCAAGTTTGATGTGACTTAAAATTTGAGTAAAATTTGTAAAATCAAATGAACTGAATAGCAGAAGTTTTGACAGAATCATACCCGATAAAGAAAGTTATGACATATCCAACTTTCATATGTTTTTACAAAACAACGATGCTGGAAACAATCACATGTGCATATGTTGCAAAGTACTGTATGCATTGTTTCTCTCATTAACTTCATTTGTATTATATTTTGTATCATACTTCATGACTTGTACTAATTACAAATTCTTAAACAATATAATTTGTCAAATGTATACTTGGTATTATGTATTGCCTTTTGTTGGATTGGAATAAAGTATACATGAATTGAATAGAATTAAACTAAATGTAATCAAATTGAATTGCACTGTATTGAAGTGATGATGTAAATCTTCACAAAACCCCACTTGACCTGAACACGTAAGCTTTTTCTCATGACATGAACCTAATAAGTAAAAGGAATATCCTTCACATGGGAAATTTATTTGTGTATGCAATGACTTTCTTACTCTTTATCCATTTAAGGGGAAAAAATGGGGGATTACTATGTTGTTCATATGATTTCACTCTTTAATTTCACTCTTTAATTCATTACAGTCAACTTAACCACGACATGGTATTATACTATAAGTTCTCCTCTAATTGGAATAAAAATTGGGAATAAAAATTGTATGCTTACCAGGAAATTTAAATTGGTTTCTTGAGAGACATCAATGACATATTACTATCAATATGCACTGATGAATTGAACAAGGAGGATGATGGGTTACCCCATTTACTAAATTATAAAATGGTCATGTATGGATCCTAATCAAATGAGTGTCTGAGAGCAATAATCATGTGACCAGTCTTTCATTTTGTCTAGGATGCCCTGTGAGCGTAAGTTTTTACCACGGACTGCGTACTAATGACTGCATAGAGATGTGGGCGTGATTGTGGCTTGCTGTAATCACGCTCAATGACATCCCAATTGCATACTTTAGCAATGTGCACTCAATCAGTTACGAGCATGCCCTCAATCACCTTTTTACCATAAACAAGATCGTGTTCAGTACCTGTGTGATTGGAACATTTCTCAGGACATCTTGGCTCTTTTCAAAAGCAAGGTCGACATGTAGCTGACTGATATCTACCCATGAAGGTAAATGCAAAGCAGTTCATAGAACCACTTTATAAAGCAAATAATACACAGGATTGAGTACGGAATGTCAGTGGTTGTGCAACATGAACTCATCTGCGCCTCCTGCATGTTACAACACTGCAAAGACCCTTGAGTGCCCTGCATCTCCACTGACACCCTCGCATCTGTGCATTATTTTTATACAAGTATGCACTAATACTGTCTTTCTCTTTTTCCTCCTTTCATTCCTCCAAAATGATGTATCGGGTCAGGAGGCTGATGCCAAAATGAACAGTGATGGCACAGAAACTTCTGGTACATGTACGTCGATAAATACAGCTTAACCCGTTGCAGTTAACCCGTTGGGAAATGCGTGTTGTAGTAAAAACAGCCAGTCAACAACGTACAGGCTTTAAATATGGTTCTATAGTTTTTTTTCTCTGTACTTGGAGTTGTTTACCTCCAGTCTGCACTGAAGCATGACCTCAGTAAGACATTGAAGTAATGGCATAACAAGATCATGAAGAACACCTCATTCTTCATGGTAGAATCACAAGGCCATCAGGCATTGGACTGTACACGATTTGGGGATTATCTCCCTTCTGGCCTTAAACTGGGGATGTAAATTTTATAAGAGCCGGAGAGTACTGGTTACTCAATGCAGCAACTACTTAGACACGGGTTACACTCTAAATTCCAGCCTAAAAATCTCACATTCAACCTATATGTAGATTCAGCCAAAATACTCAGATTCAGGATAAAACCTCAGATTCAATCAAAACTATCAGATTCAACCTAAACACAGATTCTGCCTTTGCAGTTAAGACTAACAGGGCATTCATACGCAAAAAAAAAAAAAAAAAAAAAATTATACTAGAACGGTATAGCCATACCAAAATGGTATAGCTATACGATGAATTTATACGTCTGACCTCTAACTCTATCGAAACGACGGTCAGAGCATTGTTTTGAACTAGAACTCCATAACGAATCAGCATTCCATCATGTTCATTGTGCGTCTGAACGTATGGCGACCATAGAACAGTATAACTTGGCAGGGCTTAAAGGGAGCGAGAACGAAAGGTGACCTTGAACCTGTCACTCATGACCACAACAACATGTGCAGTGAGAAACTGCACATCTATACAATGTTTTTCCGGAATGATCAAAATTAGCGTCTGAACGGTCTGTCGACTGTACGATGATTCTTTATACGTCATTTCTTTATCGAGTTTTGGTATAAACTGGCTTGCGTCTGAATAGGGGGTAAGCCCAATTGTTCAGATTTTGCCTAAATCTTTAGATAACAAACCATTCAGACCCAGTCTAAAGGGATTGTTCAGTACTGATTGAGGTGGGGATTCATGTTGTGAACATTCCTAAGTGAGATAATGAGAAACCTCTAATGAAATATGAAAGAGCGTGTAATTTTAAGAAGGATTCAATGTTTATTTGATGAAAATTGGTTTTCAAATGGCTGAGATATCCAAAAAAAAAATGATAATAATAAAAGGCGACAGGCCAGGCCTTTTATTAGGATCTCTTTGTTTCATCTTGTTTTTGGATATCTCAGCCATTTCAAAACCAATTTTCATCAAATAAACTTTTGATAACCCTTAGAATTGCATGCTCTTTGACATCTCATAGAGTGGTTTCTGAATATCTCGCAAAACGTTAAAAGCTAAATCCTCACCTCGACCAGAACTGCACACACCCATTAAAGGGATAGTACAGTACTGGTGGAGATGAGAATTGAGCTTTTAAGTTTTTTGCAAGATACCAAGAAAACACTTATGAAATAGTACAGAGCATACCATTGTAAGAGGAATTCAAAGTTTATTTGATGAAAATCGGGATTGGAATGACTGAAACATCCAAAAACAAAGTAAAACAAAGCGATCGTAATTAAGTGTGGGTCCCACACTTAATTAGAATCGCTCTGTTTTGGATATCTCAGCCATTTCAAAACCAATTTTCATCAAATAAACATTGAATTCTTCATGGAATCACATGCTCTTTCATATTTCATAAGAGATTTCTCATTATCCCACCAAAAAAATGTTAGAAACCTGAAATTAGGTCTCAACCAAAACTATACAATCCTTTAAAATCTAAGATTCAGTCAAAAAACTCAGATTTAACCTAAATGCTCATACTCGTCCTTAACTTTCAGATTCATCCTGAAACCAAAGTTAGCCCAAACACTCAGATCAAACCTAAAAGCTCACTGCAGATTTAGCCTAACACTCAGACTCAGTCTAAGCTTTCAGATTCATCCAAACCAAAATCTAGCCCAAATGCTCAGATTCAGACCGAACTATCAGATTCAGCATACATTGTTTAAAAACTCTCTGAGAGGTCGGTCACCTCCGCCAGGTTTACTACACACACCTGTCTACCCACTCTCGTCAATCATCTCCATAGATCTGTGGAAAGTGCAGTGTTCATTTATCTAGACATACACTCTTATTTAAAAGTTATAAAAGCACACACACAATATGATTTTTTTTTTCCTAAAAATTTGACCTTTTCTGCCTACACAACACCCACATCTTTCAGTCTGAAATTCATAAATATTGACCATTTTTCAGTATCGGCATGGTATAGTCATGTTTTTATCCTACAAAGAATGTTACCCCCTCCTTGCCTGGACTACTTCACTTCAGACTCAGATATTTATTCATATGGAACTAGGAATGCTTCATATTTCCATCTTCCTGAAGTAAGAAAACCTTATCCAAGAAGTAAATCGTATGCTGAAGTGTGGCATTCAACTCCTGATGGTATAAAAACTCAAGTTCCAAAAATATATCCAAAGATAAGTTCAAAGTGTATCTTTGAGAAAAATGTTGCATGATGTGACATACATATCAGGGACAAGCAGTATATGATTGTATGTGTACAACTGTCAGTTTCTTGGATATATTTGCTATTTAGCAAACTTTGCCAATATTGCCCTACAATAAAGATTTTTTTTCTCCCTATTTATGCCCCTGACATTGAGCCTGTCACACCATAATTGTGTAAAAAATTTTGTCTTGTATAGGCTTAAATACCTACCAATCTATATATAAACTGGTCATTTCCCGCTGAACTTGTGGCAAAGAAATTTGAAATTTGATAAAAGTACAGTGACCTTTGACCTTTCACCCCATCCAATTATGCAAATACTTAGATCTACAATTATTTTGAAGACAATCTAAGACTTCTTAATACATAAAAGTAACAATGGATATTCCTACGTGAAGTTACACCTCAGAATTGGCAGTGTGAGTTACATTTTGGTGACCTTTGGCCTTTACCCTGAGGGTACCTGCAATCTAGTAATCAGTGCATACTACACACATCACATAGCATAACTGGGCCAAATGTAGTGAAGATCCACCACAGGCATTTCTTTTTTAAAGGGAATGCAGAATGAAGAATTTACAACATAACAGACAACCTGAAAACATTGATAATTCATCTGGCACCCTGTAGTGTGGGAGCATTGAAAATGAAAAAAAAAAAAACAGAAGAAAACAGAAATCATATTTCGTTTTCGCACTGGTGCGATGATACAGATTGGAGCCTCTGGTAAAACGCATTTGTTCAATGACGTAGAGAACTGTTTAGTCCAGTCAAAATACGACAAAAAGGGGGTTAACCCACAACTAATTGCAACAGAAACGATTCCACTTGCATTTGACCCGGAAGAGCTATCAAAATAACATATTAAAAGTTCCCTAAAATTCGAGTGGTGGATCAGTGTCTAATTTGCATAAATTCAAAAAGGCCGCCATACAAGCTATTCATGCCTATATCTCTTGATATATAACCCACAGAAAGTAAATTCTGGTGTCTAAACCTATGTTTTTTAGGTCAAGGAATACAATTATGTTATCTGTAGAAACTTTCAAGCATCCCTTTATATAGTTTTTGCATGTATTTGCATATAATTACATGCAAAATGGCCGCCATATTGCCTGTGCTATAGCCCGTATCTTCGTATACCATTAATGTAGTACACTCGGGAATAAGTCGCTATATGTCTGGACATAAAACCCGCAGAAAATAGATTCTGGTGTCTAAACCTTTTTTTTTTGTTTTAGGTCAGGGAATAGAATTATGATAGAAACAATAACTTTCAAGCTTCCCTTTATACATTTTTTTTGCATATATTTGCATTTATTTAAATGCAAAATGGCCGCCATAATGCCACTACAGGCTTATATCTCTATCTGTAAAAGGTACCCTGTGATGGTGTCTGTGGTCTTAATTTTACTGCTGAGAATCCCTGATGCAGAATACGTTCCACTCAGGAATAATTACCTGTATTTCACTAAACATTTGCATGTATTTATACATAAATCTATTCAAATTAAGAGTATTCAAATTAAGAGTAGCTTATATCCATAAGCTACTCTACAAAAGTTTAATGAGTTTGGACATTTGTTTAGAGAATGTTCTTGTCGTATCACTCACTTTCTGAATAAAGGACTCAGGGGTCCAGCCCTCACCCGAGTATCTCAAGTTCACCTTCCATGCATTCTTACAGACTATTACTTGGGAGAGAGGAAATTGGAAGACTTTGGCAACCTCTATGGCCATATCTGGAAGCCTTTAGGGACCTCCAGGGCCCAGGGAGGCATGATGTTCATAATATACATGACACCAGCGATAAATGCACCTACAATACTCAGTTTGTTGAAAATTTGACCATGTGTTTTCAAAAAGAGGATCAAAAAATCTAAATTGGTCCCCCACAATTTGGTTCCAGCCCCAAGGCTGCCGCCCTTAGATAAGATTTTAGGTACCTTTGGGCATCCTGTGGTCTGGGGAGGGGGGGGGGGGGAATGGTACCCATTTTACCAATATACTACCAGCCAAGTTTAGTAACAAATTGAACACACTTTTTGTGAAGATGAATGTGTGAAAATTGGTTTCTATTTGGCACAAGCCCCAAGTATGAGTATATTGAAAGTATCGTTATACACTCACTGATGTATTTACTCGATGCTCTTCTAGTTTTATAAAAGCAGCAACTCTAAATTCAAAGGGGGACATAGTGCCCACATGTAATATATTATATTATATTATATATATATATACATATATATATATATATATATATATATTTATATAACGAAGTAGGGTGGTAATGCATTTTAGTCTAAGAGTGCTATTTATTCAGATCATATTTTCGACGGATTCATTCCTCTTCCTCAGGGTCGACAGTGACAATTGTGAAGAAAGGTCGTCGAAAATTTGGTCTGGCTAAATAGCACTGTTGGACTTTGTGTGTGTGTGTGTGTGTGTGTGTGTGTGTGAGGGGGGATTTTTTTTAATGATATAGATTCCTTAATTTCGGAGTTCTGGGACCATTTGGACATGGTGTCTATTTGAACACCTTGAAAGTCTATCATCCTTGGGATGCTACTTGCCTAGTTTGTTGAAAATCTGTCATTACATGGGGTTTTTAAAGAGAATCTGAAAATGGTTTTTGAAAATGTATGCATGACTGACGACCGGACGGCAGAAGATAAATGATGACTATTTGCAATATTAGCTGGAACCTTTGGCTAAGATGATTTTAAAATCTAATGAATCAAAGTCACTTGATTTCAAGAAAACTTTCTTTCGTTTCCAGTACCTCATTTTCATTTTCTACCTTGTGATAATACAGATACTCAAGGTATGTAATGTGATCTCTGAAAATATAGATCAATGATAAAAGTGTAAAACAAGCACACAAAACTCGCTTACACTCATAGTGTTCTATGCGTTTACCACAAATTCTGGACTGGGATAGTGTGAAATTGCAGTTGATTAATTTAAAGCTCCATTTCATACTGAAGCGTGGTAAGTCTCACGTTTGTTGTAAACTGTGTCGATGTCTTTTGAGAATGCTTCTTATTCCTAGTCACCAATAGAACAGCATCATCTGACTCCTCACATATTTAAGAAATACAACATTACAAGTGTCTGATAATGGCCCACATCTGCCACTGGTATAGGTTGTGTGCAGTCAAATCTGTTTGCTCTGCAACTATACACTGCCAGTCGCTAAAAGCCTGTCTTGCAATTGCATCAGACTTCCTTCAGGAGTTCCTTAATAGCTGCAGCTTTGTCTGTAGTGATCAGAACATATTTTTGATTAAACATCTTCCTCAAATCGTCCCAATTCCAATGATTGTATGTAATTTCCCTTCCACTGTTTAACATGAAGAAAAGCTGCTGCTGAAGTGGAGGGAAGGGACCTTTTGGAACAGGAACAGGTAAAATTTTTTTTTTTTTTTAATCTGACTTAAGACTGCTTTTTTGCCAGCAAATTTAATTCAGTCTTCATGCTGCTCGCATTTCCGAAAAAAAAAAACCTGTGTGTTGATGAAAATGTTATTAGTGCGAAGCCTCGATGCAATAGGAAACATTCTCTTAATAAAGCTGCAGAGATATAACGCGAAAAATGGTAAAAGTAAGACTTATAAGAATTTATACGTGTTGTACGAGCTTGAAGCCGATGAGAAGGATGCTGTTTGTATTGATTGACTGATGAATCCAGAGTACTAGTAATAGAAATGTTAAGGCATTTCCTCTTTTTTTTTTTTGTATCTGGCTGTAAATCACAATGTTTTACATTTCCAGTAAGTCACTGGGTGAAACCGCGCAAAAAATATGACAAAATCCACTTCCATACAAATTATCACGGTCATATGTTGCACATTGATAAACATGCCCTTACCAAAAGTTTTGCAACAAAAGACACAAGTATCGACTAAACATGGATGCAAATCATCGCACACTTTGAAAGCTATATGAGATATGTCCAAACTCATGAAACTTTTGTAGAGTAGCTTATGGATAATCATGAACTTGATGATATGCCCCCCCCCTCCCTCCCCCTTCGGCAAAAAAAGAAAGAATAAGTAATGAATTGCAACATATAGACACGAGTATAAGCAGTAAACATGAGGGCAAAGTACAAAATATAATACATTGAATATACATGAAATATTTTAACGATTCCTACTACATAATTTGAGACTTTAATATTGCTTGTGTACCTATTGAGCACACTTTGGAAGCTAAGTTGAGATTACAGTTAAATAAAAATAATGTTCTATTCGATGCTACTTACAGTTGTTTTCTGTTCTGAGGCTTTATGTCAAGAAAATGTGAGTACAATGTAATACAATACTTTTAATCAATGCAAGAATATAAACACTAGTGTAAGGATAATCATCAAGGTGGTAAATGGTATTATAACAATTTCCCCTTGAAATCTTGGATGTAGACATTACAGTACAATTAACGTTCTGCAGCTCATATTCGTTTACCTGAAATTATATTCAAGGTAGTAATTTGAATAGATTTATGTATAAATATATGCAAATTTTTAGTGAAATATAGGTAATTATTCCTGAGTGGAACGTATTCTACATCAGTGATTCTAAGCAGTAAAATCAAGACCACAAACACCATCACTAGGTACCTTTACAGATAGCAATATACATTTGTAAGCCTGTAGTGGCATTATGGCGGCCATTTTGCATTTAATTGAATGCAAATATTTGCAAAAAATGTATAAAGGGAAGTTTGAAATTTACTGCTTATATCATAATTGTATCCCCCGACCTAAAAAACATAGGTTTAGACACCAGAATCTATTTTCTGTGAGTTTTATATCCAGATATATAGCGACTTACATTGTATTCCTGAGTGTACTACATTAATGGTATACGAAGATACGGGCTAGCACAGGCAATATGGCGGCCATTTTGCATGTAATTATATGCAAATATATGCAAAAACTATATAAAGGGATGCTTGAAAGTTGCTACAGATAACATAATTGTATTCCTTGACCTAAAAAACATAGGTTTAGACACCGGAATTTACTTTCTGTGGGTTATATAGTCCGAGATATAGGCATAAATAGGTTTTATGGCGGCCATTTTGAATTTATGCAAATTAGACACTGATCCACCTCTCGAATTTTAGGGAACTTTTAATATGTTATTTTAGTTGCCCTTCCAGGTCAAATGCAAGTGGAATCGTTTCTGTTGCAATTAGTTGGGGGTCATTTCATATTTTGACTGGACTAGTTCCTCAAATGACAGAAGTGATGACTTTTACCTTATATCAGAAGCTGACTGGGACATGAAAGCATACCATGTGTGCCTGAATATGTAGTGGAGAAAAGCACCCTCTTTTTAGCATCACTGCCACAGGAAAAAGTTGATGTTCATTTAAACTCTTTCTGAGACAGGGATTTTTGACAGTCTGTACAATGCTATAGGGGTTTTCTGTACCAATCAGCACTCTAAGCACCCAAAGGGTTAAAGGAGACCTCCGGATGATTTTCAGACTTTTACATTTGAACAACTATAAATACGTTATACTGAGGACAGAGTTTCACAATATGTGATAATTGGGATGAAGAATAGGAATATTTTCAAAATTAAGAACAAATTGCAATGAACAAGGATGATGACATGGCAGAGTCACCATAAGAATGCATGAGTTGGGGCTCAAGGAAGCAGAACAAAAGAAGAAGGCATGCATAGATTATACACAGATGAACTCGCAAGCAAGCGGTATTGTAATGAAATTACACTGCTACATTTCTGAAATATGTGAACCTCCTATGTCGTCATCCTTGTTCAGTGTAATTTGTTTAAGGTTTTTCAGAGTATTGTTTCTCTGCTCAAGAACCACAATAAATTCCACATATCTATACATGGAGTTGTCGATTTATGTACTACATGATGTGAAATTATGAAAATCATCTGGAATGTCCCTTTAAAGCATGAATGTAGAGTTTTTAAACACCGCAGCACTGTCAGCTTTTCATCAAGAAAATGACATTAGATGAAATGAAACAAAGGGTGTAATCAGCCAGAACATTGTTTTCCCTTAAGTTGGTCCCTGGGGTGACAAGATTTTGTATCTATCATCTCAAACCTATTTCTAGAGAGGGGAAAAAAATAACTTTTTACATTTTCATAGCATTTTTGCAAAATGATATCAATGTTGATGTCAAATAATGCAAAAACACTGTTTTGGATTACAATAATAAGTGTTCTGTTTTTAAACCCAGATCAGTATTTTTGATCTATGAAAATTGAATTTGCAGACATCTTAACATAATACATAATGTCCCTGGGGTGACAAGACCTCATATCTCATTTTGGCAAATTATGCCAAATGCGATATGAGGTCTTGTCACCACGGGCCATTACGTGTATTACCCCGTTGAGGACGAGTCCCGAGTATACTCGGGCAGATGTCTACGGGAATTGCGTGTTGTGGCAAAATCAGTCCGTCCTCAACGGGTTAACCCTCCTCTTCCATGCAAATACTGTTAACAAATTGAATAATTTTGTGGTACTCTGTGTCATTGACATATTTGGAAGAGGTACGACTGTATTTTATAACCTCAGACTCTCAGTCAAAGAGAAAGAGAAGAATCCATAGAAGATATTCCACACAACACTTTCATGAGAAGGTGCATGTTGAATAGACTGATTTGTGACCACCCGGCTAAAAAACCACAAAACGTCACAGATTAGAGCATCTTTGTAATGGACCAAAAACATGTCATCTGGATTGACTGACTCAAATTTTTAAAGTTTGTCTTCCTGCATGAGGAAGAGTAAAATATTTTCTCTTTCTACTGTCAAAATTTGGTGGCTTTAAAAAAACAGATATTGAGATATGATAAGTTTTTTTTAACAATATATTTTTTTTTTTTCAGACAGGGGCTTGTGACCTCAAATGTATGGAAAACAGTATATAGAAAATATAAAGATAATCCTAAATAACCCTAATCTGTAAATCCTCTCTTCTCCCTTTTATGTGAAAATGTATCTCCTAACTCTCCTATTTCAATCAAATACTTTTTAAATGGGTTTTAGGATGGTCCAACCTATTTAACAAGTTCCATCTCAATGTAAAAAGCTAAGAGCTTACATTTCTAAGCTATGTAAAAAAGTGAAAATTCATTTTGACCTACTGTTTGTTAGTTTTGAGCAGGGCAAACGCATTTCATCATTCAACAAACTTATCACGATAGAAGTGGTAAATCACTCGATGCAAATTCACAAGAAGGAGAATGAAACCCATATATATGTGAATTGAGAGAATATAAGTTTGAGTAAAATCTGACAATCCATGGAAAAGTCATGAATTTTTTTAAGTTTTGGTGCTGCCATTGCTGGATGAGATGACTGCAACACTTCGAGGGATCATGTACAAAAATAATATAAAGAAAATTCAACATTTTATTTTTACTTTTCTTGTTTAAATGAGAGAGCATTTGATTTTACCCGTTACAGAAGGCAGGGGGAATGATATCATCCTTAACATATATGTCAGTAATATATTGAGGGAATGTGTACTTCCATAAAGAATACATTTTGTAGGATTATCTTTATATTTTCTTTATACTGTTTTCCATACATGTGAGGTCACAAGCTGGGTAGTCTTTTCATCAAGGGATGGCTGCACTGAAACTTTATGAAAGACAGACTTTTCACAGGATTGTCCCATTTTCCTCAAACTTTCATTGATGTGTTCTACTAATATTCCTAAATTCACTCAATCCACATCTAGAATGGGCTTCATTCCCCTTTAAATGTTAGCACACACTAATCTCACATCAATCACAAGCTTTCATTAGAAATTAGGGGAAAAGGATATAACTCCATGGGGGAAAGAGTCACTTAAAACACTTTCTGTTCCGGTGCAGGATCTGCATTTAGATCAAAATATTAAACATAATATGTCTTTCATGGCCAATGTCCTTGGGTTGTCTGTTTATCGCCAGAAGGGAGTTAGCCGTGTACAAACTTAATTGGAGATGATGCCTTTGCAGCAATGAGATACTTTTGATGTTTTCATTTACCAAGTATATGATTCCCCGAAATTCAGAGGAAGGGCGTTGAGAGAGGAAAGTAAGTTTTCTACAGCAAGTGAAGCATCACTGCTACTCATTTCCCTAGTCATGTTTTCATATAAGTTGGTACATGGTTTCACATGAATTTAAATGCAAGGCCAAGCACCAAGACTCCCCACGGTGACCCCACATCCTTTAAGTCACCGCACCACGACTCCTACAGCCTCCCCACACACACATCCGACAAGTTTCTTGTCTAGTCTCTTTCAAAACTCACCTTGAAACCTTTTAACTCATCCCTTCACCAAGTCCAACCAATAATGCCTTGCAGTTTGATTATGCAACTATTCATAATATTTTCTACTCCTGTTTGTGTATCGTACAGCAGGTTATTCTTTTTTTTTCAGTCAATTGTTTTTAATATATTGTGTTCATCTGCATTTTAGTTTTAAACAACTTCAGTCTTGTGTCTTATTTTCTCACAAAAAAAAGGCACATAAAAATTGATGTTGTAGGCAACATACAAATGTTATATAATTTGCAAGGTATCATACATATGTTTGTATACATATTATTGTCAATTCTCCTTTTTATGCCTCTGCCACAAAGTGTCACTGGAGGCATTGTGGTTTGTTTGTTTTTTTTAAATCCCATGGTAAATTTTGCAGCCACTTACTGCATCAATGGAATGTGATCATTAAGTTTGTTTTAACATTACTTTTCGTACATGAATGAGACCGGGAGGGGGAGATGTAACAGGAGCTGGACATATCAGAGAAGATAGTCTCTCCTCAGATTAATGCATCAATTGAATTGGACATGGGTATAAGCTGTGGGTGTGTGAGGAGGGGTGGGGCAGGGGGAGTAGGAAGGCCACAAAATGGAATCCAAGTTCAAGACCAGCTACCATGGGAACAGTGCAGTACACGTGTGAAGCAAACTTTGCCAAAAATCATTCACAAGTAGGCAATCTATGAGTGTGGAAATGAATGGTGACATTATCTGGTTTGTCTTCCCCCCATTTCCGGCAAAAAAAGGGAACTAGTGTAGTGCCAAACTTAGTCATTAACAATACACACCAAAAGCTACAAATCCTACTCACATGTAACGGTGTAGCAAAAACAGCACTTGATACAATTTTCTAACACTCTACATGTGGAATGTTGGCAGCTTCCGATACTGAAATCATAACCAGCCAGGGAACGAACTGTTTATTGAAAGTAGTTCAACCTCCTTTTCTAGTTGATTTTTACCAAACAGGGCAATGTTAATCACAGCAGAAAAAGTTTCATTTAGTTTGGGCGAAAAATGAGACAGTAATGGATTTCAGAAGACTTGCATATTTTCACAAAACAGTGTTATCAACCTTAATCACATTTTTAAAATGCAAATTACACTTAAGGTGATGATGTCATCAACTAACAAATCTCCCACAAGTGTACAATACAAAAACTTTCCCAGATTTCTTTCTTAAAATGGGTGGAAAAAAAGAAGAAAAAAAAAGTATATACCTCACATCAAAGTACTCTTGAGTTGAGAATTATGTCAATGTGATGATTTTAAAAAGGGGACTCACCATTGTTATCAAAGTCATTTAGGAAAAACATGAGATTTCTATGACATAATCTAACATAACAATTGCCTAGTTGGAAGGCAGCGACACCATTCCCTCATTTAATTTGCATTAATATGCGATTAACTGAAATCACTGTTCAATGAAAAAAAAAATTGCAACTTTACATATAAACATCAATAACTTAGCCATTTTTGTCTCATATTAAGGAAACATGCACTGTTCCATTTATTCAAATTAACTCTATTTGACCATCAACATCTTGATTCATGTTTTTGCTCGCATCATCATCATCATCATCATCCTACAGACCCATGATGTTACTTGCTTGAGACATAACTGCGTCTTCTATAGGGTTTGATACCCGGTAATTCAAATTTTGTCTAGAAACTGCATCCTGAAGACATTTTGTCTCAGCTACTTCAAACAGATTCTCCATGATTTAGGATGTGTGACAATTAAGATATTTTTTTCTTATTTTTTTCATCACAGTCAAACTTGTCACCTTTGGTCTCAAAAAGAAATGCAATATACACAAAGATTCACTCTCATTCACTGCAGATTTCCCGCAAAAAATTGCTGCAAGATCAGCTACAACATTTTTTTTCAAGGCAGGTTCTCATATCACAGTTCTTCTTGCCAGCCATCAAAAGGTGAACTTAAACTTTCATAACAGAATCAAGCCAAGTAAACAAAACTTACATGTTGCCATGGGGGAACTAAAATTACACCTTCTACACCAAATGAAGCAAAACATTCATTACATTAGACTGCAGTTATCTTCATTTCTGCTGGCCAATTTTTTTTAGGGACATCAGCACTGACACGCAACAGTTGAATTTAAAACACATACGAAAATCAAATCAACTGGAAAGAAGTAATGTAATGTAATTCAACTATAAACTTATCAATCACTAACATAGTCTGCAGTTTGGATTATTGCCTGCACTAAACGTAAGTCAAAATTTGATACCACTGACTGACAGAAAAGTGAATTGAAATCGAAATGGACATAAACAAGGCTGACTCCACTACATGTGATTTGATACTGCTCAAACAACAACAATTAAATTGTACTGTTCAGCAACTTGCTACAGTAAGTCATAAACTGGACCAAATGCCATAATGGAAAAGAAAGATAGATATATGTACATAGTATATGTTAGGAAGGGAACATATAGCAAAAGATATAGGAAGGGAACATATAGCAAAAGATACAAATTATAAAACTTACCTAGCAGTGATGTTCTTGGTGAGGTAGGGAACCAGTGATCCTGCCACACCCTGGATGGACAGACACCTGAAGTTCAGTGCATAGGCCTCAGAGTAGCCCCAGTACCACCCTCTGTATCGCCCCTTCTCGTCCTGCCTGTATGTGGGAGGGTCATTGCACTCTCGCTCCGCCATCCTCTCTTCCCACTTGCCATTGGTCCAGCCCTCTTTATAGTTTTGCAGATACACATGCTCCTCGATTTCCGGCTTGCCTGTAACTACACATCCATTATCAGAAGAAAAAAAAAAACGGTGAGTTAAACTATAAAGAGGATGATGGCTTACCCTGGCTACAATACATACCTTTTTTGTTTTCATTCCACTGTGGACAGGTTAGTCATGCAATTTAAGGTTAGATAGAAATATAAGTTTACATAGCAAATAAAAGATACAAACTGTTGAGCCAGAAAAAGATTTTCAGTGAGGTTTGTCTGAGGAAACTATCCACTCAAGGTTACTGCAAAGCAGTTTGAAAATGAGGTTTCATTCCTTGAAGTCTGAAACCTTTAAGCTGCGAAGAGCAAATACATTCTATCAGAACATTACTCTGTACTGCATACCCTCTATCTTTTTTTTTCTTTATTATTATTTTTTATTTTTTTATTTTTTTATTTTATTTATTTTTTTTTATTTATTTATTTATTTATTTTATTTTTTTTTTTTTTTGGGGGGGGGGGGTCAAAATATTGATTTGTGCCATTATGTTAAGACATGTGTTAACTTAAACTTCTTTGGTGCTGGATACATTTTACATTGAGGAGGTGCACAAGGTACTAAAGACTCAATGCTCAATTGTTGAATGAACAAGGTCCACTCTTTGGTATACATTCTATGACAGGTCATTAATTTATGAAATGCTAACATGACCACTCACTGAACCCAAATAATAGCATGTGTTCCCCTAGACAGAAAGATCCGTCTGTCTGGAGGAGTCTTTTATTTTTTTTTTTATGTTATCACTCTCCTCCTGAGACAGACGGAAGCTTATAGTGTACCCCGCTGTAGGGGTGCTCTTAACCACTGTCTCTATGGAGAATTGGGTGAGGTACCTCACCCTTCTCGATTGCGTCTAATTCACAGCCCTGGATCGGCAAATTTAAACTTGTACAGCAAAATCAACATATCAAGAATGCATTACACTCACCAGATTAACGATATATCCAACATTTTGGTAGAATTTTTGTGACAAAAGACACAACTACCAGCCTGTCGGTAGGGTTGTAACAGCTCTTCAACACATGAATCTGTTAGCCAATCACATGCGAGGTAGATTTCTATGTGTTTTTAATCAAAACACGTACCTCGCATGTGATTGGCTAACGGATTCAAAATGGCGACTTACAGCTAGCGAAAGGCGATGTTGCGATATGGATACAAATTTCTGTGATCTAACGTAATTACTGTATTTCGATTGCACAATGTGAGAAAATTACCCCAAATATTGCTGAATAATGTGTCATGTCATGTCAAACTTGTTTGAGTGTTAAAAAGCTGTATGAAATTGGATTTATCGTAACGTTTGGTCATAAAGCCAGATGCAGTCTCTGCAGAACATATCCCAGACGACCAGATACAGACCGATCTTTCGGTCAAGTGTTCCCCTACTTTTTCCAATTCCCTAACAACATGATCTGGACCAAGGGCATAGGGAACTCAAACTCACTTTTTACGTAGTCTTCAAATTCCACCACGGGCACATGCAGATTGAGGCTGGGCACGTCAAAGAACACGGCCCACGGGATCCGTATCTGCTGCATATTCCTGGACTTCCAGTGGTAGAGTCTACCCCAGGGTGGTAGGACCAAGATCCACTCCTCTCCCTCCCGCCTCAGCTGCTTGACAAGATTTGCGATGCGCATGTACACATCTCTCCTGAGGTTGAATCCCTCCCCTGGGTTCACATCATACAGCAAGTACCTGCACAGATTCGTTGTGTAGGAACACATTACTTTCACTAATATTACACAATCTCTGCTCATTTGTTTTCACCAACTATCTACATTCAAGAAGTTACAGATCATAAAAGCAACATCAGTGCAAGATTAACATCTCCCTTAAAGGTCCCCTCATATCCATACTAGTATGTTGATTTCTGCTGATGTGAATAGGTCTGCAAATCACATTTCCAAATTTGTTTGATGAAACAATATTGTTTGGTGTGTTTGTTTTTTTAATTATACCAGTATTCTTTTACATTTTTTCTGCATCCACTAAGCTTTATTCCTGAAAGAAAAATTTATTGGCTTTCATGTCATCACTGGTATAGCTGGCTGAAATTATGCCTTTTGTTACACTGCCTGACACTGTACAGTATCGACTACTTATAACATGTCAGATAGTATCCATGTTAAGTATACATGCGCAAAATGTTCCAGGATTGCTTATAGAAAGAAAAGTTGTGGAATAGTATACCCGGTATTAGTATTGCAGAAAACCTGCCTTGCTATTGTGAGCTGGTGTACCTGGTTATGGCAAGGTTCTATACACTAGATGCTTATTTCAGCTGATTTTACTGTTGCTGACCATGGCCGGCACCATGTTTTTCTAAAAGTGTGGGGCCAGGCCAAGTTTATATTTCCCGGGTTTCATTTAACTATACACAGTCCTGTCGCTATACACAAGTGCCATGCTGGCGCACGGAGACACCATGTGAAGCACGGCATCTGGTCAGGCTAGGACAAGGTAGGGGTTTCATCACTTGACATTCATTTACTGACATTTAGGAAGCTTTCATTACATAAGCTAAAAAAAAACAAACAAACAAACAAAAAAAGGCCTGCAGTGCAATTACCTGGTTTTCTTCAGTAGTCTGTAATTCATGACACCCCCCCCCCCCCCTTCTCACATCAGCCCGTGGCCTGCAGACCCACCCTCATCCCCAGGCCCCATCCCACCCCACCCCACCCCCCCACACACACACACACACACATACACTGATATCATAATACGTATATTTACATAATGTTGTATTTTATTTTAATGTCATACTTATTTTTTTTTTCCTGATCGATGCGCTTAGAAACATCATTATTAAGCGCTATATAAATGTTATTCATTATCATTATCATTATACAGCACAGGACACACTAAAAAAAATTACTTGGTTTCACAAGCGATTTACAAAGGAACTTGGATGCAGGTCGTCAAACGGATGTTATAGTCATGGATTTTTCAAAAGCTTTTGACAAGGTTGGACATGAGCGGCTTTTACGTAAACTGGACTACTACGGTATCAGGGGGAAAAATCTGAAATGGATTCAAAGTTTTCTCAATGGAAGAAGCCAGAGGGTTGTTTTGGATGGTATTAAATCTTCTTCAGTAGCGGTAGGATCTGGAGTGCCTCAGGGGTCGGTTCTTGGGCCTTGCCTCTTTCTGCTTTACATCAATGACTTGCCTGATGGTCTCGCGTCAAAGGTTCGCCTTTTTGCCGATGATGCAATTTCTTACATGACCATCGACAATCAACATCATACGCAAAATCTTCAAGAGGACCTAAACAAAATTGGTGACTGGGCGAAAAAATGGATGATGGATTTGAACACAGATAAGTGCAAGGTTTTGACAATATCCAGGAAAAGAAGTAAGGTACAACAAGTGTATCATCTAAATAACGCCCCTCTTGAATCTGTTGAATCCGTGAAGTACTTAGGTGTAACCATTACTTCTGATTTGAAGTGGACCCAACACATCAATAATACTGTCAATAAAGCCAATAACGTGCTTGCATTTCTAAAACGCAATCTTCGCATAAAATCTTCTGATGTTAAAGCCACAGCTTACAAAACGTTGGTTCGACCAATTGTTGAGTATGCTTCTACAGTTTGGGACCCATCCACCAAGAACCTAATCCACCAAGTGGAAATGGTCCAGAGAAGAGCTGCGCGATTCACTTTAAATCGCTACCATAACACCTCAAGTGTCACCAAAATGCTACAAGAACTTGATTGGACCACTCTGGAACAGCGCAGAGAAAATGACAGGCTAATTATGATGTACAAAATACACAATAATCTTACTCCTCTTTCAGCACAGGACTATATTATCAAACAGGCTACTCAGTTAACGAGAGCCTCGTAACCACACTCCTATCAGGTACCATATTCGAGAACTGAATCGCATCGCCATTCGTTCTTCCCAAGAACTGTAAGGAACTGGAATTCCCTGTCGTCAGACATTGTTTCTGCGCCATCTGTGGGATCATTTCGAAACCGTCTAACGGTTGATCACAGTGGCTAGTTGTTTTCGTCAAATTTTCTATGTGCTTGTAAATATCTGTAAATAAATTGTATTATAATGTAAATAGCACCAGTCTGCAAGAATCTTCAGGCTATTGAAGGAGGCAGACTTAACCAGAAGAAGAAGAAGAAGAAAAAAAAAGTTCCGCATCCCTCGATCTCGATGCGATGCATGCTGATAACAGTAACCCTCATGCCTCAACAACAGTGGTAACACTCTAACATAATTGTCTGGAGAAGATGTAAATTAATCCTGTAAACGAAACCCTGAAAGAGGAGGTGATCCAGCAATCAGATGTTCACCATGGCCTGTGCATGTGGACCTCGCAGATTTCAATAATTCCCGAAACTTTCAAAGCATGCCGAGAACAATAACATATTATGCGACATGTGGGACTACGCGATTGTTCCCGTCAACACTGATGATCAGGGACCGACCGACAAGGATGCTTACCGAACTGGTCTCGCCTGCCCCACCTTTAATTGTCTTTGACCCCCAGGCGCGAAAAGCAAATCATCCTCGACATAATCAGCTTGTACTAAAGCGGAGATTAAGAAGACAACCACTATCAACAGAGAGCGAAGGTGCTGCCTGGCTTTCGGTCGAACCTCCATGTCCTTGTCGACGTGTAGTTACCGTACCGAGTACCGGTGGACCACATTTTTTCTCAGATAGTCTCACTGCAAGCTTTGTTGTTCATTATTGACTAATTTACACAGAATGATTGTGAAGTAACGTTACAGGTAGGCCTACATATTTTGTGCCTTGTTGATTATGGCTTGAGACCCTTGTTTTTTAAAGATTTTTTTTTTTTTTTTTTTGGGGGGGTCTTTTTGACGGAGTTGGTTATGATAAAATTGACGACAGATTTCTAAGGTGACATAAATGGGGTATATAGGGTATGTGCTTCTGCAGACTAGACTAAAAACTAGCAAAACTTTCCTCCACTTGGAACGTGCCAAAGCGACACTGTGCATTTTAGTCTTGTTTGTTTGTTTGTAATAAGAGATTAGCGGAGTAGAAGTGCTAAATAGGAGTGCCAATGATATTTATTTAACTAAGAAATTCTTACAAAACGTTTTCAGAGTGTTTTACCGTGGAAGATACTGATTCCCAACTCCCTATTTTACCAACTAGTTAGCGATCCTGATATGCCCCATCCTAGTTGACTTAGACGGCATCAAGAAGTTGTTACTCAACATTAAGGGATGGTACAATTTCGGTTGAGATATAGGGCTTCAGGTTTCCAACTTTTTTTATCATTTTTTTTTAATGGATAATGAGAAATAAGACAAAAACAAGAAAGCTTGAAATATGAAAGAGCACAAAATTCTAAGAGGAATTCAAAGTTTACTTGATGAAAATTAGTTCGTGAAATGGCTGAGATATCCAAAACAAAGCGATCATAATAATGTGGGACCCATCTTTTATTAGCATTGCTTTGTGACCTACCTTTTATAAGGATCACTTTGTTTTATTTTGTTTATTGACATCTCAGCCATTTCAAAACCGATCGTCATCAAATAAACTTTAAATTCATCCTCGAACACTTCATAAAGTGGTTAAATCTAAGTATCTGTCAAAAAGTTAAAAGCTGAATCTCCACCTCGACAGAATTACCATCCCTTTATTACAACAAAGGCCATAGGACCCGATTTGATCCGGAACCAAGTCCTTGAGATCACAAATTCAATAATATTCATCTTTCAACAATCACTGGACACAGGTGACATTCCTCTTAACTGGAGAAGAGCTACCCCCCCCCCCCCCCTCCGTTTAACCCTAGGCCTATAGCAGAGACTCCAACTCTCCCGCCGAAAACCCATTTTTGCAAAATCTCCCGTTCTCCCGTTTGAGATTTAATTTCTCCCGCCCTGGCTCTTTGTCTCCCGTTGGAAAGGATTCCTTACATATTTCTATCGTATGTTGAAAAAATAAGCCTTAGATAGCACCAGAAAGCATCTAGAACCCTGGGAATTTCTCGCTTCGCACACATCAACTTGGGTCTCCCGTTTGCTAGGGGTTTCAGGCGGGAGAATCTCCAGATCAGTAGGTACTTTGGGTTGGAGTCTCTGCTATATAGGGCCTACATGGCAAGGGGGCACATTGTGCCCCTATATATATTTATATTCATTTGCCACTCCTACTAAATTTGATGACTTTTCCTAAAATTTTATTGCAAACATTTTGACATATAATTTAGCTATCTGTCCAATGTTGCTGGTTGCTGTGGCAACCGTAAACTTACATTGTACAACCATGTCCGTCAGATTTTGCATGTTTTTTATGTTGTAACTTCAGTTAACAATGAAATAATAGTGCATGAAATCGGATTTTCTTGCCTGTAATTTGCTGAAGGACCAAAATGTGAAGTAATTATGGTTAGGAATGACCCTGAAATGGTATTCTTATCATTTCCTTTATTTTTCATGTGACATAGGAATCAAACAATACATTTTATGTTGTGTCATTTTTGGATCTTTCACGCAAGTTTTGCCTGTGCTATCATTTGCTATGCAATCTGCAAATTCCAATATTATGTAAATTCGAAATGTGATACCGTTATATTATTATGTACATATCCCAAACAATACATCATGGGTTTCATATATTTTCATTATATTGTAATAAAAAGCCTCCATGTGTTGACCTTGAGAAATTTAAAATATTGTGTCTTATAGAATATGAGTTCCTCTACCCATGTGCCAAATATGACTGTGATACATCAAACAATAAAGGAGTTATGGGGCATAATGTGCCCCCCCCCCCCCTTGGGCCTGGAAGGGGTCAAAATAGCTTGGGCTTTATAGGGTTCGAGAAAGGCTCAACCATCGATCCAGCAAATTGCCGCGCCAACTCTTTGACGAGCACCTGTTTATTTATTTGTCTATTTATCTATCTATCTATCTATCTATTCATCTGTTTATCTATTTATTTAGTTAGTTAGTTATTTAGTTATTTAGTTATTCAGTCTTCTTTCAACAGGGTGGCCCCATAAAATTGGTGGTACTGTTCTTCCTATATTGTAAAACCTGTGAGCATTATAATCGATAGCAATCTGATGAGACATCTCAATAGGCAAGTATAACCAAGGAGGTACTAATAGGCGAGCTCACCTAGTACTTCCTTGGTATTACATCCTTGCGGATAATCAACATGCATTCCGGAGACATTATAAGGTCGTGTGAGTCTCAACTCATCCTGACTGTTAACGATCTAGCCAAGACTCTCGATCTTCGTCACGCTTTTACAAGTTTCATTTCTCATGTCGTGTCGTCAAGACATTTTTTTTTCTATACAAGTAGTCCTGTTGCTGTCCCAGTCTTGTCTCATGTTAATTAGTTTGCTTGCTGTTGTTTTGTGTGTAACTGTTTGTCCGTCTGTCTCTCAGTGGGCTCCCAAACCTTCTATGCCGCTTAGTTGCTGTTTTCAATCAATCTTTGTTTCAAATCTTTTATCTAAGAGGGGCCCACACTCCACAAACTCTGTCTTTTTAGTGGGTCCCTCCATGTTTGTTTGTTTTCAGCAATGCATATTGACAATTATTTCACTTTCGCTACTTTAGCAACCATTGAAATGTATCCTTATACTGTGAGTTTTTTAACTATTATTTTCTTTGTATAAATTTACATGTATCATTTTTGTCACTGAAGAAAGTGAGATTTATGTTTATATATTGTGAAAAAAAAAATTGAACTGAACTGAAGTGAACTGATTGACACTAACACCATAACACATCTGGTTGCTCTGGACATCTCTAAAGCTTTTGATATCATCCCTCACCAAATCTTTTATCTAAGAGGGGCCCACACTCCACAAACTCTGTCTTTTTGGTGGGTCCCTCCCTGTTTGTTTGTTTTCACACAATGCATAATTGACAATTACTTCACTTTCGTTACTTTAGCAACCATTATAATGTATCCTTACTGTGAGTTTTTAGCTATTATTTTCTTTGTACAAATTTACATGCATCATTTTTGTCATTGAAGAAAGTGAGATTTATGTTTATGTATTGTGAAAAAAAAATAAATTTGAACTGAACTGAAGTGAACTAACTGATTGACACTAACACCATAACACATCTGGTTGCTCTGGACATCTCCAAAGCTTTTGATATCATCCCTCACCAAAGATTGCTTCACAAGCTGTAGTTTTATGGTTTTTATGTAAAGCAATGGATATCAATTTTTTTTAACCAATCATTTTCAGCGTGTGTGCATCAACGGGAAGTGAAACGGGAAGGCACCCTGCTCTAAGGGGGTCATTCCCGCACGAGACTGACACCCACGAGTCATACGGTCCACGAGACGGACATCAAAAAATGGGTCCATGAGTCATATACGGCCCACGAGTTATACGACTCACGAGTCATACAGCCCATGAGTTTATATTCGAACTATATGGCAAGTTGTGAGGCTATGACATCATCAACCCACTGTTTGCATATTCATACTGGCTGTTCAAGAATAGTTTTTGCGAAAAAAGTGAAACTTCACAATGTCATAACTTCCCTAATTCTTATCCGATTTCGATCAGATTTTCACTGCTGCGGTTGAAAAATTATACTCTTTCGTTTCAGACACACTTGACTGGTCAGGAGTTCTCGTTGAATAACCAAGTAGAGTGCTATGACGCTTGGCCACGCTCTCATCATTGTCATCCAGCTCCTCGAAATCTTTGAGTGTAATCAACATATCTTTAAAGAGTGTAATTTCAAACGAGCAGTCAGTCTACTTGTCCACTATCTAATTACTGGAGTAAACCTCTCGTTCAGCAGTTAAGGGAGGCCACCAGGACCAAAAAGCTATAGATCATAATTATACCTATTATACAAAGCTTATACATAGCTCATTATCTCTGCATGTTGTAATCTTGATATTGTGAATGACGTGGCAGATCGTCACCGATAGACTATATCGAGACCGGTATGGCGTCTTCAACCATTGACTGATCAACAAAAGAAAACAAACACTCCATAATTTAATGATTTCCATCCCCACTGACTATAGGCCTATAGTGGTTATGGAAAAAAAAAAAGTAAGGTGGTGGTATCTGTATCGGTATTTGGGGTATAATTGACTAGATGATACAAACATGAAGTAGTAAGTAGCGGTAGTAGCAGTAGTTAGTAATGGTAATAGTAGTATAGCAGTAGTAGTAGTAGTAGTATAGTAGTAGTAGCAGTGGTAGTACTAGTAGTAATAGTAGAAGTAGTAGTAGTAGTAGTAGTAGTAGTAGTAGTAGTAGTAGTAGTAGTAGAAGCAGTAGTAGTAGTAGTAGTAGTACTGGTAATAGTAGTAGAAGTAGTAGTAGTAGTAGTTGTAGTAGCAGTAGTAGTTATATATAGTCATTGGTAGTAGTAGTAGTAGTAGTAGCAGTAGCAGTATATAGTGTATAGTAATAGTAGTTTTTTTTTTAGTAGTAGGTTTTCCCGGTTAATTTCGCACTTTTGTCAGTCCATTATTTTGATAACTAGTTGATACAAACAGTCGTTAACCCACAGTCTGTCTTTCAAAATTACAACTTGAACGTTCAATTTAGCATTTCGATCAATGAAATTTGCACATGTGGCTTTCGAAAATGTAAAAAGAGTATTCAAATTGACTGGTACTCAACGTTGATTCAAATTCACCATCACTATGCATCGCCGAAAAGTGTATTTTGAGTCATTCAATTTCTCGAATGGGCAGTCAAATTCCAAACATATTCAGTCAAATTTACGTCATGTTATTTCTTCTTCTTTTTCTTTTGGGGAAAATGTGAGAACATTTAAACGTGTTTTTTCTATGTGACCTTTTGTTTCATCCACATACTGTTAAGCAGTAAAAAAAAAATCATATTTTGACCCTATAACTCAAGTTGGTTGTTTTGTAATGCCCCTTTTCTTTCATACATGTCATTTTACGCCTACATGTACCAGTATCTTCCAGTGATGACAGCACAAGCTAGATACAAACGTATATCTCAAGAAGACAGAGAAAGAATTTTAGAAACATTTGAGGATCAGAACCTTGACTTCTAAGAATTGGCTGACACACTCGATATAAAGCACTCAACGGCCAGATAAGTCGTGGCCACATGCACTATCTTCGGCCTGGGAGACTCTGTAAGCACATTAAAAAAACGGTTGCCAAATCTCTAAAATGAATACGAAAATATGAAATGTCATGATGCTTACAAAACTACAACTATGATGAAAAAGTAAAGAAAGAACAATGTCTGCTAAACTGACTGAAAAACATGTTAAATTTGATGCCCAAAAATGAATTTGAATGAACGAGTGCAAAATAATAAATGTGATCACATGACTATATCATTCTAAGTTGAATGAACGAATAGTGAAATGGTGCTTGTCTTGAATTTCAGTTGAAAAATGTCATTTAGAATGAGGTTAGAGGCAATATTTGAATGCTCCAAAATAAATTTGAATGAAGAGATCATAAAATTGGAATACAGAATATGTCATCTAGGATACATTTTGCTAACTTCAATGCAGGAATAAGAAACTGGATTGAAAGATGTGCGAAATCGGCCGGGAAAACCTATTATAGTAGTGTAGAGGTTGTACAAAGTGTGACAATTTTGAAAGTCCTGGTCCAGGCTCAGAAATTGTATCTCATATAAATTTAGAAGAATTAGCAGAATTTATAGCAGGCCTGAGAATATTCAACTTGAGGAAAACTGGTTAAAGAACATTATGACGGAATGCAAACATTCAAGATTCAAGATTCCGCATGACGTGGCTGTTATGATGCTGCTATACCCAGTTAATAATGAAATAGTGCTATCCATTACATTGTTCATTTCAGCAATTATGACGTATTCAAATGCACTCAAATACTTGCTTCTGTTTTTTCCTTCTGGGATCATACACACACAAAAAAAAAGGTCAGGCTTTGGTCGGATATAGTTGTGTAGAATTAAGGCCAGCGTGAGAGTGTCAATATTGCGTGTATGAGACTTTGCAGCGTCGAAAAGTAGAAGCATAGTTCTGACAATGGTAATGATATCAGCAGTAGTTTGAGTATAGTATTCATATATTGTATAGTAGTAGTAGTAGTAGTAGTAGTAGTAGTAGTAGTAGTAGTAGTAGTAGTAGTAGTAGTAGCAGTAGTAGTAGTAATGATTAGAAATAGAAGTATATAGTTTATAGCAGTGTATACGGTATGATGGTAGCAGTATAGTGGCTGTACAAGAGAAGTAGTAGTGGTATAAGTAGCAAATATACGAAGTAGTAGTGGTACAAGTAGCAAACTTCTCTGTTCCATTCTTTTAAGTTTTATTCTTCGTCTTTCTATCTTTTCCTTTTTATCTGAGCTAAAGAGATTAAGTTGCTGCTGCTGCTGCTGACGATGATGATGAGAATAATGATAATCATCATCATCAACATCACAATCATTTAATCACGATAATGATGATAATGATAATGATAACAATACTGATGAGAACGGTTATATTTTCATAATTGCTGTCACCATAATTCATAATTTTTGCCATCATTATTGCTATTGCTAATAATTGTAGTAATAATCCTTATACACTCTGATAAAATGAAATGGTAAATCAACATTTTAAATGTTGCCACTCGTCCAACCTTTTGTAGAACATTAAATTTAGCACTCAAAACGTTCAATTTAGAGCTAAAAAAGGTTCAACTATATCATTTTTAAATGGTAAAAACCAATATTTTGAGTGTTAGATTTAACACTTACACAAAGGTTGGAGGAATGATAGCATTTGAAATTTTGATTTACCATTTCATTTGTAGAGTATGATAATAATAATAATAATAATAATAATAATAATAATAATAATAATAATAATAATGAGAAACTTACCATTATTATTATTATTATTATTATTATTATTATTATTATTGTTGTTGTTGTTGTTTATCGTCATAATCATATTCTCTTTTTTTTGTGTGTTAGCATTCTTCCACTATTATCGTTCATGCACATCACCATCTTCACAAGGTATTATCATGTTATCATCATCAGCATGCTCATCATTGCACCGCAACAATTTATTTTCGCCCCGACGACCAGCTCTCCGATTTCTCAAACTTTGCGACAGCAGTGTATATGTTAGGGAATACCACAATGAATCATCCCGAAAGCTGCACATTATCAAATCGCGATTTAACAGGAAAAAAATCATCTTTATTGAATGAATCATCAATATAACATATATATTATCATACACTTTCTGTACACATTAAATTACACATCGTAAAATTTCGCGAACAAACACACAGACATATATAGACAAGAAAACTAACTAAACAAAGTTGGAATGTTAACAGGGGGAACACTGAACAACGACTCTCGAAGACAAAGCGTAGTTGTGTAATAAGCACCCTTTTCTTGGCGAATAAACAACATTCTTTTACAAGAATAATGACTCGTGGTAATCGTGTATTGAATACAAACTCGCGGCTGCAGTACAAGTTGGGTAAAGTACAGTATGTACAATGCGTGACTGTCACACTTTCTAACCACCAACATCTGTGAGTCGTTTCTTTTCATTCATTATATTCCTTACATACTGATACTGACACACGTGACAGCGAAAAATGGTCACGTGCCATTGTCTCTGTCACGTGACGTAGTAAGAAGAGTAGTGTATCATTTAGAGCAAATTAACCGTAAAGATAATGAGGATGCGGTTTCCTGAGTAGGTACGCAGAAACAATTTTCCACATTGTGAATATGAGAAGCGCCAAAAAAAAAAAAAAATGTCAATTTTGGTATGAACAATGTTTGATGTAATGCGCTAATCATTTCAATAATTCAATGTGAAGAAACAGCTGACAATGTAAGTTTAAAGTTTCCTAGGAATTTCTATAGATGGCCCTTTAAAGTTAATTTTCCTTTTTGGTAAAACGCTTTGATTCAAGGCAAGATGTCATATATAAATCTGATAGTTGCACTTTTTTGAGATATGATCATGAATTATACCATATCACCAAAAAGAACATTCTTAGATCATGATTGTTCAGTGCTTCTCTGATTTCTCTTCTCGTATACTTCTTCTTGGTCGTTATACATCGCACGTCACATCGATTACTGTGGTTGTAAACATCATTACGACTGTGAAATGAAGTCTCGTTTAAACCCAGTCTTACGTAATCATGCATTGTGAATGTTTGCAGCAACAGTAAAAGTTATTCTTTTTACACTTTACTTAGCTTCTGACAATTGAAATCAATTAGAGACAGTGAGCGTGTTTTTTCATGATAAGCGGCACAATGATAAGTTTATGAATCACATTTTGCGCTGCTAATCTGAACAATCTTTTTCTTTTTAATGCTGAAAGCAGTAACAGTGGATATGCAAGTGTACTGATGTCTCTGCACTTGATCACAAATGATTACGAACACAACGATACTGGTGTGTTTGGTGGGTCTTTTTTGTGTATAGTGTTACACCATATGATCTCTACACTGTGACAAGTGCCCTATACATATCAAGAATGTCACTACAGCATGAAAAGTCTATACTAAATACCGTGTGATGTCAGATAGTGGCAGGCGATACTGACACACTGATTATTTCTGCTTTGTTTTTAAACAGATGGAAACCTATTCAGTGATACTTTTTCGCCTCGAGAAACATCGGTATGCTGTATTTATCGCTGTCATCCATGTCCATGGCATTCCTGACAAATTACCTGGCAATTCTACAGATTTTCATCCTAACGGTTTTGATCTCGACGCGGCGGCGACACCTCTGACATTTTCAGCCGTCAGAGCTACGATGTATCTAATATCTAACCATGGAACCACTTTAATGTTTGTCGACCAAGCGATTGATAAATCATTACGGCTGAACCTTCATGCGGATGATTATTATGAATGTTGTCGCGATCAATTTCAAAGCATTTTTTGTTATCAACGGCATGTAATGAACATGGACTTACGTCTCTTAACTTCTTCCCGATGCTGATGCTGGCTGAAGTGCTTTTATGAAAAGTGTCATACCAACATTCTCTGCATAGATACGTAGGCTCATACTTTGAGCTACGGAGTGAACATTTTAAATCATTAAGATTCGTTGGCAGAGTCATGTATAACGTGAGGTTTGCTGAATATAGAATACCAAGAACACACAAAACACACCACAAACAGGTATAAATAGGCTCATAATTATACAGATATACACAAACGACGTATGATACGATCACTCCCGTCCAGGTAGGCTCGACCGTTCTGCCGACATCAAAATGACTGTTCACACACACAAATAAGACGTATAGTCCATCAAACAAAATCTATCTATTTTTGATAGTGCTCTAATGATTCCAGAGAACGACTTTCCACAATGTCTACAAGCCTGTCGAGCAAACGCGATCGCCTTCTCTCCGTGTCGTCGACCAGCGTGTCGTGTGCGAACGCTTCGTTGACGTCGTCGGCAAAGTGATGACTCCTCCGCCTCCGCTTGCCCAAAGTCTGTGTGTTGCAGCAGCTTCGCCACCGGGTGATCAGCTCCGTGCGGAAGGTCTGTATTCCCGCGAGCAGCAGACTGGCCCCTCGGCGGTCGCACGCGCGCAGATGGTCGATCGCCGACGAGATCTGGACGTCGCTAACCCCCTCGATGAACCTGAAGGTCGGAAAACACTGCTGCAGCGCCTGCTCGACATCGCCGATCTTCAGGCGTAAGGCATTTTCCAGTGTGGGTGCGCCGCTCAGACAGCTGGATGGTACACAGTTGAAGTCACCGATAACGCATCGTGGGCCGCAGCTGACCACGAAGACGACGAACATGAAGTACACGGGAGAAGGGGAGGAGGGCAGTAGTCTCTCCATCGGTGACTAATCAGGTGACAGATCCTGCAACATACGTGAGACATTATGAAATATTGCTTAACTCATCAACGGAATACAGAAAACAAGCGATCAGTGTACTGGTAAGATATTAGTTACGTTCAGATAGTGATAGCAATCGAGTATAGCTATCTTTGAGAGTGCGCCTACACACTCGAAGATAGCTATCCCTGAGGTTTAAAGGATCACCGTCTGAACGAACTACTGAAGGAACATTGGTCATGATAATCACACAAGACCTTCGAGTTACAAAACTGATATGATAATTATCTTCAGTTGTCCCCTTGATCTAACCAGGTGCTTCGATACATACAAATTTCACAGGAAAGGAATAAAAATAAAAGATGAAACATTGGCAGCAGCATTAAAAAAAAAAAGTATGACAAAGAGACTAAGACTCGGAAAGAATCTTCAATCACTTTTTCGTTTCTGCAAATGAATCCTTTGCTGGCAATTTTCGACTTCAAACAGATCAAATTGCATGAGCGTAGATGAGCATTCATTCAAGAAGCTCTGCAATAAGACTCTAAGTCTAATTTGGAATCGATTCAAATTTTCTGTTATAGTGAGTTTCAGAAGTATTTTTTTGTTTGCATATTTTATTTTAATCGTACACTGTATTTTGTTCAGGACGATGCACAGGTTTGTCGTAATTGTTTTTCAAGAGATAGAGTTTCGTCGTATCATACGGAATTTAATTTTTGTGCGATGAACAATCTACACCAGGGCATTAATGAGAAACAAAATTAATACACGATAAAGATTTTCACCCACAGAAGGTATTTCAGAAATTTCGTTGCGTTTTCATTTGTGACCGTGCGTCACAAAACCAACAAAAAGTCACACAACTTGATTCCAGGTGAGGAGTCAAAATAGGTGAAACGAGTCAACCTAGTCAATGCTCAGTTCTTTAATATTTTCTGAAAGAGCAATTTTCTTCTATATGTAATCCTAATGTTTGGATCATTGACTAAATGGGAAGTTGATCTTTTGCAGCTTTTCTAGAACACTTTTTTTTAGTAGAACAGATTGATCAGGTACATTATTTCTACGCCCCTTTTCATTTCTTAAGAACCCTTTAGACGCTCTTCACTTTCAACTCTAGTAACCTTGAAAAGGATGGTGCCACTTCTCTGAAAATGAGCAGTAGTCATGAATAGAATGTGCTATTAGAAAAGTGTGCGGAATGTCAGCTTAATATGATGATCCCTCCATTGTAGTTGCTATGTAGATTCACATCCTTTTTTTTTTTTTTGTATTTTGTCCCGTTCATTGCGCAGAGCACAGTTGAGGATATTACGTACTGGTACGTGAACAGACCCTACACTTCAAAGCCTCTTTTCTCAGTAAACACTTTTCCAGAGTGGTTTTTTTTTCCCGTTATCTATTTATAGGTCATAGAAAAGTCCGTGTGTATTGAGTTAGGTATCATTTCAAAGCTTAGAATCTATACTTAACTTGAAATCCATAACTGGCATTTTTTTGTGTTGTTGTTGGTTCTGTGACGCAGTCACATTTAGAATGGTTACACTTTATGTTAAGTTGTATATACACGTATGTTGAATTAGATATGTATATTTGTAAGTATCCAAACATTGTTTGCGATTGAAAACATACAATCTTTTACGAATGAAAACATTCTACTTTTCAAAAAGGATACACAAATTTGGAATATATCTCGAGATAAGAGTACATTATCGTGGACATGATGTAGACACACAGATAAGACAGCGATCACACAATCAAACAACATAATACACCAGCAAAGATAAATAAAGTGGGTTGAAAATAATTTGTTGGCTGTTACAAAAATCATTATATTATTAAACATTACCATATTTTTTTCAGGACAAAGGTTTACTGTATATTTTATTCATCACCATGTATCTGCGCGTTATATCTTTCTCCATCGGCGGAGTTAGTCGTAAAGACGTGAAGACGTCTAAGTTCTCAGAATAGTTTCGCAGCGACTTTGAACATTTTATTATTTATAACAGGTGATGGAATGACAGACCTTAAGAATTTGACACCTTATCATTCATATATAGAAACATTTACTCCACCGCTTCAATTCATCCTTCTTTCTGATTTAATCATCAAAAATACCCTTTTTGTAAGCGCATAAACATTAATCGCTATCTTCAATCAACGTTTCAAAGACCGCTTTAGACCCATTCTACGTATAAACTTTCGAGCTTGAAGTTCATGGAAAGGATTCTTAATGGTTAAAATTTTTCAGTGAAACCCTGTCACCTACACTTGAATATCAACTAAGATAAGAGAGGAAATGGCGAATCTCATAATACTGACTACCCAATCGAGATTGATCAAATTAGAGCAAAGATTTCTGATATTATAGATCGTGATTACGATAACACAAGTCACATTGCACGAATTGAAGGAAACGCTCTTACCTGCAAGTTAGAATCCACGCAGTCGCTGAGAAAGACTTATCGGACGGAGGCTCTTATTCAACTCGGCACTAAAAAACAACTCGAATGATCTCCAACTAGAGAGGCAGCATCGGATGAAATGAAGATATCTCACAAGGCGGGGCAAGGAGAACGTGACAGAGTAAGAGACCAAAAAGTGGCGTCGGAGTATTGGATCAGGAGATGGTGACCGAGAGACGGGAATTGCCTGAAATGAGAAGAGTCAGCGGAGGGGGGAGTTGTTATAAAGCATCCACGAGTGCCCAATAAAAAAATACATATATTATATATCACAAGTCGTAGCGAGGAGAAGGGAAAATTGGTATGCAGCGCGCGGGCTCTACGAGGGATGTGCAAAAAAAAAAATAATGAAAAAACAACAACAACAACAATCGAGACACAGCAAATGTGATCCCGTCTCGCCGTGAAGACATTTCCCCCCTGCGTTTGAAATGGAAGCATCCACGTAAATTGTGTGATGGCTATGAAAGGAGGAGCTATAAATGTAAGATGAGGGGAGGGACTTTTGGAAAATAAAATGAATAATTATCTCCGATATATCTTTATTGATACTGGAGCGACGCGACTGACAAGAATATTTTTGGTTCTTGACAACATAATATATTCATGTGTAGGTCTGTGTTTTCATGATGTGAATCCCCACAGAAAGCCTCCCATAGAAGAAAGAGAAATTATTCTGAAGCAATATCTTCAATTCTCACTCTTCAATAGGAAAATACAGTATATATCACAAAGGTATACCAATCACCAAGTCGAAAATTCTCTGACACACGGCAAATCTCTGGCAAATCGACTGCCCTGGGATGTTGGAGTGACGAACTTTTTCATTTTCATTTGAAGTTCATCTATTTTTCTCTATCCAAATCACACAATATTATAACAATAATGATTTGTACCAGCATCAGGTGAAATGGCATGTTAGCATAGTGCAATGAATTAAAGTACATGCGTAAATGCAAATACGAACATTAAATACAAATACACAGCATGGTTTTCCCTGTATCAGAGAATTATCTCCGATACGGGTACGGATGGAATACCATAACGCATTCATTTTGACAGCTATATGTAGAGAATGAATTCATGATTATTGTCGCTCGAAAACATTCTATTCTACCATTAAATCCGAATGACCAGAGTTTAAGGGGAAATATCTTATTCTTTTTTTTTTAAGAAAACATGTGGAAATTTTTATCGATGTGCTTGTGTGCTGTTGTTAGTTTTGCACTATACATGGCTGGCGTTTTTTCTCACCTATATATTATGTATTCAAGGGAAAAAAATATCAGGATGTTTTGATTAGATGATATTTTGAAGCACGCGTGAAAAGACCAGGCGGCTCCTTCCCGTTATGCCGCAACAGAAAACACTCCCATTTCTTAAAGTGCAAACCAAACCACACGCACAGGTCGTGGAGAGCGGGATATCATTAATATGCCGTGGATATTTCATTACGCTAATCTGATTCGGTCGATACCTACATGACTTTACGCTTTTTTTAAAATCTCTATATCTCTTCCCCTCTCACTTTCTATCATTTCCTTTGAAGCCAGCCATATTAACGCTGAAACAATTTTTCCAGTAATTCAACAACACTTAAACAGCAATTGCACACAGATTAACTGGCATGTAGTGAGTGGTGCAAAGGAGTGTACACATAGTCCTTCCGAAAGCTGTCTTTATACGCTGATACGGGAATATTACTGACCGGGATTGCTGATCACGAATTGCAAAGTTAACCCAAGAAAGAGTCAGTATCTATAATTCAAGAGAGAAAACATAAAAGCGAATTATTTTTCTATTTTCACTCTAGATCCTTTTCAACTCAAGTTAAAATGAAGGCATATAAAACACTTCACACTCTTTTTTTGTGTATTCACAGAAGGGCTACTATAAGACACAAAGTATAGTGTGGGTTTTTTCTAGTTTTCTTCTAAATGACACAGAAACTGCCCACAACAAACTTGTCATATCAACTGAAACATCAGTGGAGGCTGCCTGAATGTTCTAGACGTTTAGCGAGATCTATACATATCAAGCTATACTTTGCGAGAAGTATATACTTCACACATGATGTTAATCTTTCTTTTTTGTTTTTCACTAATGTATGCTGTGCGTTCGCTGTCACAGTATTTCTTCTTGGCACTGACAGCGAACTTGAACCTTAAACTGTGGGATAGACCAATATCCTGCAAAGAACGGAAAATGGAATTTTCTATATGCGTGTGCCTGTGTGTGTGTGTGTGTTTTCAGGATCAAGGACAACTTGTTGGCTCCTTGTACCAGGCGCGATCGCGACACGTCTCGACATATCGAGTTTCGCGCCAATATGTTGCATACAATCATATATCATCAACAGTAACAACAAGCGATATGATAGCAGTAGAAGTAGTATTATCAATGGTGATGGGGATGATGATGGTGATGGGTCTAGGGCAATTCCCCCCTGGGCAATTACCCCGGACCCTTCCCCTATAGCCCTAATCCTAATCCTGAACCTACTGCTAACCCTAACCCAAACTCTCAACCCTAAACCTAGCCCTAACCCTATATAATCTTTGCTCTAATCTTACTACTAACCAGTAGCCTATAGTAGCCGGGGTGGGGGGGGGGGGGGGGGGGGGGGTGGGGGGGGGGGGGGGAGGTAATTGCCATCAGGGGGTAATTGCCCGGATACGGATGATTATCATACTGTCGATGAAGATATTGATAATGATAGGAATAATCATTATCATCATCATCATCACATTGTACGTTTTCTTTGAAATTGTTATAAATTTGTTCTGTACATGTATTGTACATATTTTTTCTGTTTATTCAATGGAAATGGAAATAAAATTGAAAAAATTGAATCATCATCATCATCATCATCATCATCATGTCAAAAACAGCATTAAGAAAAATGTCAACGACAACCATGGTACAGTAATGAAACGAACTGACAGCTTTTTGAAACAGTGATGTTTAAAATAATGTTACGTATGAAATCACATGCAAAAGAAGGATGATTATACAATCAAGAAAATTCATTAACGTTTCACTGTTAGTGGCATATTGTCATTACTGTCGCCTACTAATGAAATCAAAGAAATTGAGATTGTATTTGTTTACTGTTCTTTTTTTCTGATATATTTCTTTCTTTTATGAAACAGTGATATTTAAACTAATGTTACGTATGAAATCACATGCAAAAGAATGTTGATTATAAAATCAAGAAAATTCATTCACGTTTCACTATTAGTGGCATATTGTCATTACTGTCGCCTTCTAATGAAATCAAAGAAATTGAGATTGTATTTGTTTATTGTTCTTTTTTTTTTGATATATTTCTTTCTTTTTTTTTGAGGTATATATACTTCTGTCTTTTTTCTTCTTTTTCTTCTTGGTCTAGGCAGATTAAAGATGGCTATCGGGATGGGACAACCGAATATTCCTGGAAGCACACAAATCTACGAACGTTTGATTGCGTGTATTATATCCCAACCATTTACAAATCAAAATGATTTATCTAGTCGAACATATGACTCAGAGTTGCACATTAACTAAAAAGGAAAGGCAAACCCAAAACAACAGATTGTTTCATGTGTGGGAAAGTTCTTTGGCGGATAAACTATATATGAAGACCGGTTTCATTCTGTATCAATCTATTAAGATTTTGAGTCTATATAATCACTACAATATCTAAGTTTCAATTCTTTTAGTTTCTGTCTGATACTGTTGTTGTTACTGGGTCGGACGATCATCTGCCAAGTTTTCGTCTTGGTCATGAATAATCCTCGTGACAGCTTAATGCGTCAGTTTATCATTGTCAATTGTAAATAACTTTGCAGGATATGATGTCGCAGTGGTGGGTGGCTTCGCATTCCTCCGAGAAGATGACAAGTCATGGCATTTTCTCTAAGAAACAGGGGGATGAATTCAACACCTCCGAAGAAATCCGCAAACTTATCATCAATTTGAAACGCGCGGTGCGAGGACAAATTAATAATCATACTTTGTGCGCGTCAATGTATCTCCATCTGTCGCAATCCTCAAAATCGGTTCTGACGACTCACAAACAAGCAAACAACCAATTAAACAAGCAAGCAAACAAACAAACAAAGAAATAACCAATCCCTTCAGTCAGATGGATAGTAGGGCAACATCCACTGTTTCTTCATTTTTTGTTCTCCTTCTCTCTCTCTCTCAAAAGGTCCCAGAAGTTTTCTCAACCTCAACAATCATTTTCTCATCCTTGAAGTGCGTCCATTGTCGGCTGTTCGTCCAGGGAAATTCCCTCCATGTGGTAAAATGTCAATTACGTATACCACGAAGGTACACGAGGTCTTGAGACTTCCCTAATGACTCCTATGCACAATCGGTATGACACTGGAAAGGGGAAAAACAGATTAAAAGAAAAAAAAAGAATAGAGAAACATCAATCTTTCTTTCTCCCCCCCCCCCATCTCTCTCTCTCTCACTCTCTTTCTCTTTCTGTCTCCCCGATGACAGTCAGTGAGTACAGAAAATTGGCTGTAGATAATATCGCTTGAGCTATTTATGTTCCCCTTCACTTTATGTCATCTTCAGTCGCCTTTTTTATGTAACCCCTCTAACATCATAATCAGTTGTTGGGTTATCACTTTTTTAGTTCGTTTTCATTATACCTATCTACTCCCATGCTGTACCATACATCATTGTGTATTATGTGTACACTGTCTTTCCATGCCTAGCCATGAGTGTTGGTTTTTCTTTTAAACACACGCTGTTTTCTGCGGGTTATATTGTACTCGTTATTCCTAAGGTTCGTTAATCCAGAAATGAAACAAGGTTCGTTAGTCCGAAGGTTCGTTTATCCAGAAATGAAACATGGTTCGTTATTCCGAAGGTTCATTATTCCAAAACGCACAAATTCTGTATGATATCTAGATGTTCGTTAATGTAAACATTCGTGGCGTTATTCCGAGGATTCGATAGTCCGAAAATTTGACAAAAAATCGTTTTCCGAAAATGGAAAAAAAAAAGTGCATTATAACGGTCCTTCGAAATCATGAACCTTATTTAGATTTCGTAAGAAATAAGGTTCGTTATTCCGAAAATGAAAAAAAAAAGAAGAAAACAAAAGTGAGATCTAACTAACCTTCGAAATTATGAAACTTATTTCATTTTCGGATCAACGCACCTTCGGAGCAGCGAGCCTCTGTTTATTTTCGGGTGGATTAACAATCATTCGGAATAACGAACCTTATGAATAACGAAAATTCTAAATAACGAACCTTCGGAATTTCGAATCTTAGGAATAACGAACCATAACCGTTTTCTTCAGCAACATTCTTGACGACAAGAATGTTGGTATAGTAGTGAAACGTGAAGGCAAGACAGTAAGAAGCGAATGATTATACAAGCAGGACAATAGTATTTCGTTGACTGCGTATTTATCGACGACAGAAAAGACGGAGGCACGCTGAAGAATTCACACCGAGGATGAATAGCCAAAATTGCAGTTCTTCTTTAACACTTTTAGTGCCCGGGACTTCGGACAATGTGTATTAATGCTATGGGGGTTTCTGTTCCAATCGGAACTCAAATCACCCAAAGAGTTAAAAGTCATTATTAGAAAGCTCACCAGCATGATCATGATGCACCATGATGCATCATCTAAGATAGTGTCCCCAGTCACCAAAAGACCTACCAATTTGTTGTCTTGCTCGATCTACTTCGTCTTCTTTTTTTGCATGTGCGTTCGTTATAACAAAGTCATTTTTTCTCTCATTTTCATTAAAGGGGAAATCTAGTCCAAATATAAGTTAGTCTGATAGAAAAAAAAAGAGTAAAATCTTACGAGTTCAAAGGTTTAAAAAAAAATTGATCGAAATCGGATGAAAAATAAGGAACTTATAACATTTTGAAGTTTCGCTAATTTTGCAGGAAATAGTTCTTGAACGGTCTATATGAATATGCAAATGGAAAAGTGAGCATGTCATACTAGCACAACTTGCCATACAGTTTGTACACACAATTTTGAAATTTTCAGTTTTTCATTCAAACGCAATTATGCCCGAGGCTCAAATCCTGGTATATCCAACTGATCACTGTTCTGAAGTTATTCAACAAGGAAATTATATAATTTTTCAGACTTCAATGACGGAAACATTGAATTTTCGTCATTTTGTTGTACAGGATCAATGGAAGAATGTGAAGTTATAACATGGATAGCTCACTCATTTGCATATTAATATCCACTGTACAAGAACTGTTTTGCAGAAATTAGCAAAACTTCAAATTTTTACTGTTGAACTCGTAAGATTTTACCCTTTTTTTTATCAGACTAACTTATATTTGGACTGGATTTTCCCCCTTATTAAGTCGGCTGCATCTGAACAAGAAGATAATGTGCCACACAATCATTTGACAATGTTTCGGTTGAACATTGGACAAATCGTCAAAGATACATGCATATTTCGAGAAAAACGCAAAACCCCATTGTCAATACATCCTTCAAACCTACAAGGAATATCATAGTTAGTGACGTATACAGTCATGTGTCAATGGAGTAATTTCATTTTAAGTTTTTCCTGATATTTAGATGGCTGTGCAATACGCTCTGACGAATTTTTAAACTCTCTTTATTCAAATCGCCTTCTTCTTAAGTAAGTTTCTTACAGGGATTTTTTTATTTTTATTTTTCAGCAGTGATTTAGATAGCAAAATAATGGCATATATATGATTTGATTGTCGTTCTCTCTCCCTCTCTCACCCTCACCCTCTCTCTCTCTCTCTCTCTCTTTCTCAATTTATGTTTCTTTTATTAGATTCTATTTTTGTGATTAACGTTTTGCTTTATTTCCTGCCATGCGCGGAGTCATATACACCATCGAGTGGGATACTTCTGGAGGGCCCGTAGAGGGACTGAAATGTATCAGTCTACTCGTAAACATGGCCTGGCACAATACCATATAATACACGCCATACTCATAAACAAGCTTTCCAATCACAGCATATCCCTATATAGAGAAAAGAGAGATATTTTGTCAAGGGACACTTTTGAACTGCTGCGTTCGACATTTTGTGAAGCAGTCGATTACTGGTCTTGTGTGAAAAGTCCAGCGTTGAGTCACGCACAAAGAGAATTCACACTGTGAAAGTGTCGCAACCAGTTTGCGTAATGTTTGGGCATTTGCTAAAATAAAGTTTCATCATTTAGAAAGAGATTAATTACTCTACAGAAATGCAGAATACATGCCCTTTGTATGCCCAACATACCTAGGGAATGTCACGAATATTTTATGAGTATTTTATGTAATATCTCCAAAATTCTTATAAATCACAATGATTTATAAGAATTTTGGGGATTACACTTCGACTGGATGAACAACAATCTACATCAGTTATCTTACAACTATCACATGAAAACTGCTATAAATATTTGTTCTTTCCGCGTACGATACCAGAATGGAACCATATATCCCTATAACTCTATAACATTAATCCAGAACAACAACAAAAAAATATTTTCCAAACGGCAGCTTACAATCAGTTGCAGTGAGCAAAGCAATCAAAACTAGTTCTTCCTGCGCCGATAACATCTGTATACTATAAGAAACACAATGATCTGCTTTTGGATATGGAATACCCCAAAAGAAAAAGAGAAAGAAGAAGTAAAAAGGGGGAAAGTATACGAATTTGTAATTCAGCCTCGGGCTGCGATGAATGATCGGAGGAAATAAAGATACCATTAATAAAATACAATAGATATAAAAAGTTAACGATATCCCATGTCAGGGACATATTTTAAAGATTCCCCCATACATGAAACAAAGTTTTGCGGTTTAGGTGTTCACAAGGTCAAACTTAAAGAGAGCATGTGAATATCTATACGGGAGCTACTAAGTATACCACTGGGACCGGTGGTGACTAACATGATTGTGTACTACTATTAGTGCATTTTATGTACTATGGAATATCCTTTCATGTATTAAAAAAAAAAAAAAACAGACATAAATCTTTCGTTTCATGAGAAACAGACAGAAACCGAAAGAAAGGAAAGAAAAAGAGGAACTTTAAAGAGAGCGAACGGAAAGAGAGGGGGAATGAGTGTCCTCTGCAGCGATACATTATGTTTATTTGGTATTAGCAAACCATGCAAACGGGTGTGTGTACCACCATGCACCCCACATAGTGTAACGCGTAACAGCGGGGAGGAAGTGTTGTCTAATCGAGTTTTCGCCAGAGACGAGAGGAGAGATGCACACATCATACCACGTGGGAAATTAATGATTCTTTTCGCTTCCACACTTTCGGCTTAATTACGGGAAATTTCCCAGAGCCGATTGGCCGAGAAAAAAATTACGTCACGCGCAATCATGACCCCATTGCACTCGTTCCTCTAATTGAGATTGGCGGAGTGCGTTCTCTCAGCATGTGCGTCAAACAAAATAAACAGATAAACAAACAAAAATGGAAACTGAAAAATAAACAAATGCAAAAAAAAAAAATCACCTGAAGACATATCATATTGGCAAAATGACAATTAAAAAACACGATACAGGTGGGGTATACATTATAGAGATTGACAGATATTCTTACGAGTGAAGAGAAACCAAATCTTGCAATAATGACGATCTTCATGGTAAATGGGCCTTCTGGGATGCGAATTCTATTGATGGATATATGTCATCCCACGATTCACTTGAAACAACAACGTGATATTATATGGACATGCATGAAAATTAATATCATGACTTATTTCTACGAATCTTAATTCATTTACTGGCGCCTCCAGTATCAGACGCATCGCCATTTTCTCGAGCATGTGCGGCTATTATAAAGTCACAGTCATTTTGTCAAAGTATTAGTATTGTAGGTTGTAGCGTATTAGAAGGCCGCGTGCAACAGCTGAAAGATGGCCATACAAGATCATTGCATGGTGCAGCAACATAAAGATATGATTTCGTCAGAATGAAGTGGGTCGACGCAGTCCTTGGTGGTTGGGGAGGGGGTGGGGGAAAGGCGAAACGAACAAAGTCGAGCACACACACACTAACAAAGGAACTGGTATTTCACATGCACCCACCCACGTACGGTGCAGCAGGGGCCATAACTCGCCTGAAAAAACAAACAAACAAACAAACAAACAAACAAACAAAACAAAACCTTGGAGTATACTCCCGGTGGCGGAACGAAATCCCAGGTCTCTCACCACCCCTCTAATGTCTGGGAACTAGTTTCGTCTCCTTTCCATCACTGTATTCTCCTTTGTCCGTCTTTCTGTCCCAAGCATTCAGTGACTTCAGATTCCCATGCCGGACGCTGTCTTTAGTGTTGCAGTTGTCCTGTCACCGAAAATGCGTACATCACTTTTCCAATATTCTTTTTGAAGTTCCTCATTTCGAGTTCAACTGCTAATCCTTGTCAATTTTTCCTGGCAGTATATGATTTCCCTTGACGAACAAATTCCTCGTAACTATAAGGTGTCCTTTTTTTCTTCTACTTCTTCTGAAATATAAGATATTTTGACAATTGTGTGGGTTTCGACGCACAACCGCAAGAACTTGACTGAGAAAATCGAACCGTTTATTAAATAATATCATGCTGAAATTACTGGTTGACGCACAGGTGATATACTATTAACTAAGTGATGCGGCTTTTGAATCATTGAGCTATGCATCTTCCGAGGTACATGCACACTATCACCCTAACACCTTCCGAATTTTTATAGATTAAAGGTCCAGTTTACCTTTGGGAGCAGTGATTTCAAAAATTTTCAAGATATCATATTTGATGCATATGTGTAGGTCTGTTGTATCATAAAACATCCTACCATATGAAATATTTGCAATAAAACCTAAAATTTAAGGAGATATCAGGGTTTTTCTCAATAAACCGTAACTGTATACGGTTTAGTCTGCAAGATTTTTTATTGTAACTATTGTTCACATTTTGTGTATTTAACAACACTTAACATCGATTATACGGATTCAAATTTTGACAGTGGTTGTTTCTATCCCTAACTCACATTTTAGAACTATTTTACAGCACTAATGCTTTCATCTGCAAATGGTAAATTATGCCTTTAAGCAGAGATTAAAACAAAAGTATAAGTTTGCTTGGTCTGCGTCTGTAGCTTCTCAAGAAATTATTATTTTTTTTTTTTTTTGGTAACTGGGTCTTTCCATAAGCCAATTAGTTTCTTGATGTTTGTCGTTGTTGTCTTTAGATAACTTAAATTCTATAAATCTCTTCGAGAGTGAATTGATAAGAGAGCTTACAAAAGAGGAGAAATCAGATATTAGAACTTAAAAAGAGGGAGAAAAATAGAGCAGTCGTCAAATTTAACACTCGTAAATGTGGAGTGGATTCGTTAGAGCAATTATCTTAAAGCAGTGAGATAGGAAAGCGGCTATGTGGTTCAGTCGGCAGTGCGTCTTCCTCGCAAGCAGCTGACTGGAGTTCGATTCCCACCGAGTCTAAAGCTGAGCGACGTTGTTTGTAAGCATGTTGTTTCCTTTAGTCTATAGGAAAAGGGACAAAAACAACCTGTCCCTCCGGTGGTGGGTCCCATGTGTCATGGAATCCCGACTCATGCACGTAAAAGACCCCACTTCATTCATTCATCGCAAAGAGCAGGGTGCTAACCCGGTGCAGTGGTCCTCCTACATGCCGACGCCAAAACGGCCAAAAGATGACGACCTCTTGTGTGGTTCGCCCAAGGTGGCTAGCCATATAGTCAGCAAACGTAAGAAGAAGAAGAAAAAGGAGAAGGAGAAGGAAAGATAGAAAAAGAAGAAGAAGAAGTGGAATAAGTGATGTAGGAAGAAAGTGTCGTGATAGGCAGATGAAATGTTAGCACAACGGAACTGTCAACAGCTTGTTAAAAAAAAAACACACACAACAAGAGACAAAGTGCGTTGTTGAAAATCACGCAAAAGCTGCCATGGGACAAAAACACACCGATAAATTTTATGCTGCTCATCAAGTTTAGAAAGAGACTAATGTAAGTAGGCAAAAAAGAAAAAGAAAAAGAGACAAACAGACGAAAGTGAGAACAATAAGCTGAACAGCAGGCTACACACAAGTCAGTGGTTCATCTGGGTTGAGTGCAGAGAGGTTAGATCCAGTGGGAAGAGACCGACCGGCTATTTGTGCGGGCAATTTCTGCACTTCACAATCAGGCGCGAAGCACCCTACGCCCCCTGTGATTTAAGGGAATGAATGGATAGAACACTGCCCTCGTGCTAGTCTTCGGGGCTGGTCTAGTCCTTGTCAACACAATTGCATTTAGCCATTAATTAAACGTTCTCCTCTTTTTCCTTCCTTTTTCTTTCCTTTTCTTTTAGTTTCTTTTTCTTTTTCTTCGGTTTTGAGAACCTGGCGGCAGGCCCCTTCTGACTTTTTTGCCCTGCTTTGAACCTGTTTGCCGAAATGAGCTTGCAGGTGCTGACATTTTGTGGCAAGAAAACAAAGAAAATCCAAGACTCACTGATACACACACAAACACGTACACACACACGTACACACACACGCACACACACATACACACACACACACACAAACACTCACACAAACACACACACACACTTTTTTAATGATATCTTTATTCGAATTCTGTGTGATGCCACCATCGTTTTCGCAATGAAACAAGTACAAACATCCACCTTGATCAACGTGACCAAACTGAAAAAAAAAAAATCTGCACACACACACACACACACACACACACAAACACAACATAAGACATTATAGACGCGATGGTTTCTAGACTGCATGATATTGATGAATGATCGATTGATTAAATATGTAATGATTTCAGTTTGGGCTGAAGTAAAATGATAAAATCGTTTTACAAACCGAAATTCTTCGCGCTCGCCACAAAAAAACGCTCTCTGCGCCGTTTTGCCCAATTATTGATTTGATGAAGACTGACTTAATAAACAATGACAGCCAAAGTGATAAAAATCTTAACAGATCCTCATAATACATCATAATAGTACATATACAGTATTGAAGTTACTTAGACAGAAACAAATCAGCATCTTCCTTAGATAATGCAAAGATAACGTTTATCAAACAGTGTTAAGATGTAGCAGTTTCACGACAAGAAGGGTTTCTGTTTGATTCTTGGAAAAATTGTCACTATCTATATAATAGGTACTTTATTGTTGTCATTTGCCAGGGGGAGAATGATCATCAGCTCAATTCGAGCGCACAATTCAAAGACTTTATGCCTGTACTTGGTGAATATCATATGGAAATCAGCCATTTCGATTTTCTTATGTCTCTTTCATTCTCTGTCACAATAAGCAAGAGAAGCTAACGATTCAATTAAAAAAGTCTAAAAAAAAAAAACCCAGCAACAACATTCACATGAAATGCATGACGAATGTATATCCTCGGTTCTATTTTGAATTAAAAACGTAATATGATATGAATCGTATTTTCACATTAATGCCAGGGAGGTATATGACGTTGCTGATATTATTTTGCGATGAACATAAACAAAGCCGTACTATAACGTGGACTGGCAGTGCGTCATTTCGGCCGCTCATCGTGTGTTTTCTTGCTAATGCAAATAATAATTATGTCCCAAGCTATCAATTTTCCATTCATGCCAAACAAGGCTGTACATAGCCAATGATCTTGGCATATTTCATGCTAAGCAGAAACCTACACCGACTCATAAACTACGCCAGTCATTCACACGTAAATCATGCGAACGTGGCCGTTGTACCAGATGTGCCAGGCGCCACTCTTTTCTTAACATTATTCATAATCCGGGTGGTGTTGAATGTCTTGTGAGTTGTGTATTTTTATACTCGCTCTATCGTAGGACAGCATTCGTTTTGAATGAGTGTGTTTGTATGTTTGTGTGTATGTATGTGTGTATGGATGTGTGTGAGTGCGTGACAGACAGAGAGAGAGAGAGAGAGAGAGAGAGATGGAGACAGAGAGGGACAGAGAGGGACAGAGAGGGACAGAGAGGGACAGAGAATCAGTAGATTAAATGACTGGAATTTACAAACTCCAAGGACAGGTAATTATATAGTATACAAATATTCAATGTTTATGAGTGCGACGGTTCCGAATATTACATGAGGGTGCAAGTTTAACCGTTCTATTCAACGACGCGAAGCGGAGTTGAATAGAACGGTTAAACTTGTACCGAATGTAATATTCGGTACCGTCGCACGAATGATAAACATTGAATATTTGTTTTATACAACACATGATATCGAAATATTTAGGCATGGCCTACAGTTTGGACCAAAAATAGATATGTTTTAACCCTAAGTATAGGTAGATCGAGAACTACGTATGCGAAAGCCTACGCCTAACGTTAGGCCAACTAGCGTACTGCCACTGGCTCGATCTCTGGTAGGCCCCCTAGGTCTTGAAAAAGGTCTAACTAAACCCTATATAGCTAGGTCTAGAGAGTTTGCTTACCTCTATTTAAAGCATACTGTATTTGATCACTTTCTTAGTATTTGCTGCTGCATTTCACTCATGATTAGCAATGCGCTGAGATCCTCATCAGATACGAGAACAAAGCTCGGGTGAAAAGAGGTAGGTCTACGTAGCCATGATAACGTAGTGGCATGGCCGTGCGACGTGCGTAAGTGACCGGTGGTGGTATGGTACACATAAACGGTTGTTGCGTGCTGGCGCAGCGCAAACCCTACGGGTGCGCGTATGCATTGAAATGCCAGCTAGCTGTACGATACACAAGTTCAGTGTGTCCTAGGGTCTATTGCACTGCCGGCTCGCTTGTACCGTTCAATAGTCGACTATTGCACTGTCATTGAGTGTGAGCGTTGGATAGCCGATTCCTCTGAATGTCATGTGACCAGCATTTATCCAATCAGATGGCAAGATTCCATACATGTGTTGTATAACACATTATGATAAACAATATCTTAATCGATATCACAGCATCACTGATGTTGTGTTCAAGATTTTCAGTTTGGAGAAAAATGAAAGTGAGTAAATCTAATTTATCGGGAGGAGATATCGGCGACACTTCTGATCTAAAATAAGAATAATAATGATAATAACAATATTACATATCGTCGCTAGGGCGACAAGACCTCGTATCTACAAAATGTCAAATATTCAGGACAGCCAAAAAACATGGCGGCCAAAGCACTATAGCGAATGGGATAGCCTTTCCTTTGACTTTCCGTGGTGGCTTCCTTTTTGGGGTAAGACAGTTGGGATTTGGACAGGACATCACTTAACCCATTATTTGACTATTAATGAAAAAAAAAAGTCATTTTCACCAAAATTGCAGATACAAGGTCTTGTCACCCCAGCAACGATATGTATGTATGTATTATTATCATTATTATTATTACTATCATTATTATTATTACTACTACTACTACTACTACTACTACTTCTACTATTACTATTACTATTACTATTACTATTATTATTATTAAAAAGAGGGCAAGCGAAGAGGTCGCAGTCTTCTCCAGAGTTAGGCTATAAATGCACACCATCCATCGTCATCAGTGTAACACCAAATTATTTTGGGGGTAGAGATTCGTTCGCGACTATGTTTAGATCGTTTCGATCCGAAGGTGTGAGCCATTGGCCTGGTATATACATCCGTTAAAAGAGAGAGTAAGGTTATAAAAAAAGTGCTCCTCAAGGGAGAAAGGGGTGCATCGAAGAGGAGAACCATAGAGCTAAGAAAACTGGAAGAAAGGACAGTATGGCTGGTCTCACACCTCACTCACTCAATGTGAGCTATACCTGCACACACACACACACACACACACACACATACACACACACACAACACACACACACACACACACACACACACACACACACACACACAACACAAACTCATATGATGACCACGTCATACGAAGGAGGAACCAAATACCGAGTATCTCCTTGGTCGATGACATCACAATGAACATGCAGGGAAGCAGGGACACGCTTGGCTGCTTGTTTCCTCGCACCTGGCTTGGAGGCGCCAAACCCATGGAAAGATATCGGCGCAGGTATTGGAGGAGAGAGCGGAGACACCGACGTGTTTTCCAGAACGTCCTTCCCAATTTCAACATGGTAGCCTTTTTTTTTTCAACTAATATGCTACCTTTCAACGTTCCTCTTTAAACAAGAAAAGTGATATAATGATGATGATAATAATAATAATGATAATAATAATAATAATAATAATAATAATAATAATAATAATAACAATACTATTAATAATAATAATAATAATAATAATAATAATAATAACAATACTATTAATAATAATAATAATAATAATAATAATAATAATAATAATAATAATAATAATAATAATAATACAAGAGTAATAATAATAATAATAATAATAATATGTATTTATATTGCGCTAAATCCACTCTATCAGAGTGCTAAAAGCGCATACATACTATTATTACCCCGGTGTCTGGATACAAATTTTCAACCAGCACAAAGAATGATACGCATCTGCAATTCAAAAGCTGTTACCAAGATCAAACATTGGCCTGGCAAGGCAAAGTCCTGCACCTTACAACTGAAAGCCAGGTCAATTCCTAAAAAGAATACAGATTGTGTCATGATTACGTGTATTCCGGGGGAACGTTCACCTGGTTAATTCAACCTTGATGTAATGCTTCCTGTAGTGCCATTTGATGGCATACGTCATTAAATGAATTCTAAGTAGGCTCTACCTCGGGGGCCAATATAACAGTTACAGTGGATCACACTTTACCCACAGAGGTATAACTGCATATAAAATAAATATACTATATACCAGACGGATTTACAAAATAATGATCGGGATTTACAAAATAATGATCGGGATTTCAGTGATTTGGACTTACTTTTGGCCCTGATGAGTCCTATTTCACAGCTCTAAAGAGACTACGTGTTTCTTTTGAATAAACCTGCATTCTTCACAAAATGTAAAGGATATTAGAATGTATCGAATTCAGGGACGACGTACGACGCATGATGGACATAATTATGTGATGGGAATACTATTATATGCATAATAAGTATGTGTTATCTAAATTCAAAAGAAAACGTTCGTGAAATCAAATGGAAAAAACAGATCAATTACACATCTTTTGAATACTGAAGTCTCGGCTGATGCTCTCTTTGTGTTTGTTTGTTTTTTTCCCGAAACATTCAACACCGATGGTCTGGAAAACAACATATATAGACAAAGCTCGATTAAGAAACTGTAAGTCAACTTATGCAATACCCGCCTGTGGCACTTTTATTCTTGGTGGGCGAGGCGAACAACTAATTCGCAGCAAAGCTGATATCCAGCTTTTTGTTTGTTATGTGTGAAATTTAAATTACTTCAAGTGTAACATGACGGTATTACGCTTCTCCTCAAGTAGACCATTTTAAAGAAATAACAAAAGAAATGAGTGTTTAGGCCTTAGAAATCAGAGATTTTTAGAACTAAAAAATTTGAAAAAGGGAACAGCGAACCGTTGTTATAAGAATGTATTTTACATAGAACACCTGATAGGCTTGCAGCGTGATAGCAGGTAATAGTGTACAATCTTCCCGCCTCCGTCCACGCGTACTTGAGAAAAATATATTTAGAAGCCTTTGCCCGTTCGTTCATTGGAGGATGTCCCGCCAATCAGCGATCTGTGGAAATATTACACTGTCGTAAACACGCTTCTCAAAGCTCACTGGCCGCTTACATCGATGGTATTGTTTCATTCTCTGAACGAAAACATGATAAAAACATCCACAGTGAGACGTGGTCCTATCTACTGGCCCTGGATTCTTTGGCCCTCAGGGCTCCACTTTTTCCATATAATTATCTACGCCTACTCTACTGCGCCTGGGGGATAATGTTTCCGGAACTGACAACAATAGTTCCGCGCCTCCTCGGTGCTTGTTATGAATGGCACTGTTTCATTCTTAGAACGAAGGCATGCTAATAATAGCAACGAAAAATGATTGCTGTAAGGTAGGATCTTTCATCCACAATGATCAATATGGGTATCTGAGGGCGCTGTTCTCCGAGGTCAGGAACATGTACTTACACCTGCACCTTAAAGGGGAAGGCTAGTAACTGATCAGTGGGAATCAGTGGAAATGCTCGGAGATGATAGTTCCAATCCTTATGTGATTCATTCAAGAGTTCATTGTATATCTATTGTTGTGTGAAAATGATTTGCTTCAGAACGGTCTCATATTCAAGTAATGTGCAGATTAATGCTCCGTCACTGACCAAGGACGCTAACCTGGAAGCATTAAACTGCACATTATTTGAATATGAGACCATTCTGAAGCAAATCATTTTCACACAACAATAGATATACAATGAACTCTTGAATGAATCCCATAAGGATTGAAACAATCATCTCCCAGCATTTCCACTGATTCCCACTGATCAGTTACTAGCCTTCCCCTTTAATGTGTCTACAGGGAGTCTGGGACACTTACGGGTAAAACAAAATTGTTCAATGTTGTGTAAGCATCAAAAATCGGACCCGGAGTCCACTATGCCATGCACTGCCGGGCCGTGTACGCCTATCAGGGCAGTTTCGTCGGAAATAAACAAACGAGCAATATTCAAGATGCATCCAGCTTAACTAATTAAAGCAAATGTCGGGTTCTAGTGTGTCAGCGATTAAGATGAGTGAAAAGAACATAAGAGTGAGAGAGGGAGATCAGTAGATGATTTAGAACAATCTCTAGACGGAACTTATTTTCATATAATTATAGGTCGCACATGTTATGTTAACAAGTGAAAAAAACATGGACAATATGGACGGGATCAGAGCTTTGTCCATGTGAAGATACGACATTTACGGAAATACTTTAAAGTAAACCTGCATTAAGATTATTACAATGAGTAGAGTGAAATCTAAACGAGTAAACGCGTTTCATTCAAATCGTAAAGAATACTAAACTTATATACGGAAGTTTCACGCATGCGTTCACAAAACGGTCATATTCGTAAGCACCATGGTATGCAAATTAGATGGCGTGACGTCATGGCAACCACTAGTCTTCCAGTTTGCTTACGCACAATCTTCACTATTATACATGTCTCTTTGTCACTCATGACAGCATGAGTAAATGGATATATTCTTCACTATTTCGTTGTTTTGTTTTTCTTTTGTTTTTCAAGGCGAGTAGATGAGGGTTGCTACATAATGTTGTTGACAAAGATGTTTATGGTTTTAGGTTTTGATATTTCCCTTGAAAGAGTTTTGTAGCTATAAACTAGTTATCACAGAATATTTATTGTGCACAATTTGGTAGGGTCATAAACCTTTTGAAAACAATAAGTACCGTTTTCACATTTTTTAAGAACTAAAAATTACACTCTGTGCATCAATCAGTTCAACTTGCAATGAAATGGATTACTTGTTTATCGTATTAGCCTATATCAACCTCTGTATCAAACTTTCATTGATTAGTAAATTGGTTTCCTCATGACATGAACACCCAATCAAATTTTGTGTACCATGTATACCCTGCAGCAGCCGAAAGAAAGTCGGAAGCAACGTCTCCATGATATTGTAATGGAGACAGCTGGCTCGTCGCTGTTCATCTGAGTCACCGACAAACTTGGTATCTAGACAAACGACAGTTCGAGAAATTTACCTAGAAAAAAAAAGAGCATAATCATGAAACTCACACACCCACACCAAAATAGAGCGTGTTCCGCCGGAACGCACCAAAATAATCAGGTCGCTCTCTTGCCAGATTTAATTGAGTATAGGGGCCGGTACCTTTCGGGGAGGATGAGCGCCGCAATACGCTTTCGAGCGAGAAAGAAAGTATAGCTAGATGAAGGGCGAGCTATAACAAGATTGCTCTCTCGGGGCTGGTACGTGTGCCCAGTATTGGGTGACAGTGAGACACCCATCACTCAAGTGGTAATGGTGCTAATTTCCAATTTCAGTCATGATCTCATGCACCAACCCGCATAAATTAATGTATACGTTGCAGTTTGTTATTTTGTATGTACGTTTGCTTTCGTCAGGAGACGAGGGTTGTCGATAAGGAACTTTGAGGGCTAATAAGTAAAACCTGTTGAAATTGATATGTTTATGAATTGTAAGTGAGTTATGCACCATTCTTATACCCGATGTTAAGGGGTCATCCCACGGGATCGTGCACCACGAGACATTTACTACAGCCAACGACATAGATCTCGAGTAAAACAGGCCCACCAGCTAGACACTATACAGAACAGACCCACGAACGAGATACTGTAGGCATATAAAGCCAATTAGCTCGAAACTAGACAAAATAAGGCCCACGAGCTCAAAACTAAGCACATAGGTCCACGAGCTCGATATGAGCTCTTAGGACCCCTCCCTTTTTTTTTTTTTTTTTTTTTTTTTTTTTTTTTGCTTATAGCGTTGATCTGTTTGGCCTTATTTGTCTATTGTCTAGCTCGTGGACCGTATAACTCGTGGGCCTTCTTCGTTAGTGTCTAGCTCGCGGGCAGTATGACTCGTGGGTGTCGAGCTCGTGACGTGCACCCGATATTAACCCCCTATACACACACATTACTAGAAAATCACTCTCTGTAAGTATATGCTTATAAATATCATGCTATCTCCCACCTATCCTTTGTAGGCGGCTTGGAATTATCACCAATAACCAACCTTCCTCTCCTCCTCCTACGTAACAATGTTTGCTTTCTTGTTCTTTTGTTGTTGTTGTTTTGGTTTACTTATTGAATTCTTTGATCTCTTTCATTTATCAAAAGACAAATAATGTCATCAAAATGAGCCTAAAAGATATTTTATAGTGAAACAAAGTGTGATATTAAGACAATTTTTTTCCCTGGAAGATGAATTCAATTTCTCTAAACCTCAGACTGCTAAAAAAAAAAAAAAAAAACCACGCAACAGCGATTTCTTTGTTGCCTTGCTTATCTTATCCGCAACTTTCTCGTCGGGTCTTCTCAGTTTGGGTTTTGTCAATTAGGTCACATCTGTGTATACCGTGACTTTTATGAATACATATCACAAACTGTTTTTCAAGCACACATACATTACAGTACAGCTGTAATCATACGCTTAAAGAGCAATATCAGGAGAAGCACAGCATTCAAAATAATATACAGGTTAATGATACACGTACAGGCACACTTCTCAAAAAAAAAAAGAGAGTAGTACAAATCAGAGAGAGATAGAAAAAAAAACCGGGGGGGGGGGGTGGGGAGATTGTGCGCATGGATTCCCAGAAGGATCCATGCATGGGATGAGTAAGCATTTTGTATAGAGAAAACTACGTCATGATAATGTTCTTAGCCAGACAGAGAGAGAGAGAGAGAAAGAGAGAAGAGGAAGGGGGGGGGGGGGGGGAGACATAAGATCTGTAGAAACATAACAACAATAAACAGGCCTGTTCAATGTTGTCCAAAAAAAAGTTAATCATTCTCAAAATATGAATGCCATGGCATGCAGACGAGTGACCCATTTTTCTTTTCAGGGGATTTTACCGCTCGCAGGTTAGACCTCAGAAACCTTATAATAATGACCGTATACTGTGTCAAATCTCTGTCATATCTTAAACCTCGTGTCACTACGTTTCATACAGGAATCAAACAATTAGACACACAGAACAAGCAACAACGAAGACTGGAAATGAGAATGACCAAAATGAACACTTTGAAACAGGTGTATTTACGACGAAAAGTACAGAGAACTAGGGCATTTCTCCATTTTGTCAAAATTGCAGCACACACGGTCATAGTACTTCACATCAAGGAGGCATTTATAGACAGGGGTATATGCACGTTTCCAGATTACGTGATTATTACGTGAATGATTAAAAATATCACAGAACCTAGTGAGATAACTATGAAATACATTGCTAAGAAGATGATAGCAGTTAACCGGCAAAGAGAAACGTATGCATTGGTCTTGAGAAAATTGATGCGACCCCGACAAATATATTATTGACAAACTCTGATTGTGTGTAGATAAAACAAACAAACAACAGAACATTCTTCAAAGTATCAAAACCCTCCGTGTTGAATGCTCCATTGAAATACACAGCAAAACACACATTGATGACGACAGAAGAGAAACAGTTTTTCACACCTCAAAGAAGTAAACAGATAAAGGTACTCTTTGTGACGCAGTTCTACGTAATAATATGTCTATCTCTTTTTTTTTCTTTCCTTTTTTGTTGTTGTTGACTCGTTCCATGCAACGGCATTATTAGGAAATAATTCAAGGAGAGCCAGTGGAATTTGTCTTACTTATTCTGCAATTGGATCACTGGTGATGCCCGGCTGCCAGTGATGTCTGCCACCATCCTGCCTCATCACATGATCAATCAGATTAGTGACGACCGTCGCCAAATCCGTCCTCTAGAAGCGCTACTGGTGTTGGCAAAGCCAATTTACAGGTGCTCTGATAATGAGCTCGCACAATGTCATTTCGAAACGCGAATATTATTATTATTATATTCCTGCTTCACGCGAGCTATAAAGTCGCTTGTATTTTGTTTTGGTTTCGTCCGTTTTTTTCTTTCCCCTCACTGTTCCGCAAGCAGTCACATCAGTCACTCGGGTAAAGAAACAAACAAGCGACGCCACAAACTCTTAAATGCCGTACGTGTGAAGATTCTCTGGCGTAAGACTTGATGGGTATTCCGCTGAGGACATTACTCCAAGATATTTGCCCAAATCAGTTTTCAACGCATCCGTGTGTATAGGAACACATCTTAATGGAGACAAATATTTCTCCATGAATGCACTAAAATGCAAGCGTGTGTAGGTATAATGGGACAGGTCATTTCGCACGTAAACAGACCGACCGAGACCTAGATGAGCTGTTAATCTGACATGGCCATTTTTCCTCTTTGGTTAATGAGCTGTGGTCTACATAGTATCACTACTCGTCCATCGCGACGCGGACAGTTGTCGAAGCGTGTCAAACCAGTGTTGACAGGTTGCCAGCTCCGGGTGACTAAAATAGATAATGAGTAGACACTGCAAGAACTCTGTTTGTGATTTTGCTAATCAGTGGCACCAAATACTTGATAGGATTATGAGGTGTTCCACATGATTTCCACGCATTTTTATGCGTCTACATCAGCGATGCCCCCACCCCCTCTGGCCTGTGTTCCCCAAGAACTCCGGTAGACCATTACGATGATTGTCTGACTATCGTAACTCACAGACGGCACTGCGGTGTGTGGTTTATCTTACTATCGAAATTGTCCCTATTTTAGACGTCTTCATTTGGAGCGGAGGGAAAAATAAGGAAATAATGGTATGATTTCACCGCAGGTATCAACGCTATCCGTAACATGCTTTTGTATTATTTTCTCCAATTTCTTCCCTTTCATTTAAGTACCTAAGTACTAGTCCATATAGATGTAAAGGGATGGTATAGTATTGGTGGAGAGGAGGATTGGGCTCTTATTCTTCTGCGAGATACCAAGAAACCACTTATGAAATAGTACAGAGCATTCAAAGTTTATTTGATAAAAATTGGTTTTGAAATGGCTGAGAAATCCAAAACAAAGCGATCCTAATAAAGGTGGATCCCACCTTTCTTTGAATCGCTTTGTTGTACTTTGTTTTTGGATATTTTAGTTATTTCAAAACTGATTTTCATCAAATAAACTTTGAATTCCTCTTAAAATTGTATGCTCTTTAATATTTCATTTTTTTAACGCGAATTTTCTAAAATTATCTCGTAAAGAAGTTAAAGTCTGAATACCCATCTCAGCTAAGACTATACCATCCCCTTAAGTACCTGTAATCCATTTAGATTTAAATGAATACAGCAAAACCAAGTTAATCAAACCAAGTTTTGAAGTGGAAACGTTTACTTATTTTGACAATGAGAATACTAATATGCGCATTACATTTGGTGGAGATATAATTTCCTGAAAAATACCCCGGCGACCTGCAAATCGGTTAACTAAACAATCACTTTTAAAGGAATTTGAAAGGAATGCATTGTATCCACGGTCTACATGAAGTCATTGCAGATTGAGACTGACTCAGCAACTGATCACATTCAGTTTCTTTTATTCACCATCGGCATGATTTTCATCAGACTTTTCTACAAATTTTATAACCAGGAAATTTGTGACTAATATCACCGTTTCAATGAAACACGAGAAAACTGGAAAATGTCATCACTTTCTTAATATCTTTGGCTAAATAAAAAAAAATCCACAATCTTTTTTATTTGATGTTACTCTCGTTATTAAATTCGATCTAATTCAAACTTGATTCTTACCTCTTTAGATGTCACCAAAGGAGGGACAGCTCTCAAAATAACCGACCACAACTTACCAAACTAATAATTGCACTGAGTGTCAGATGTTAAAACTCCTCCCTTCTCCTACCCCTTCCGCATGTAACTGACGTCAGTTTCTTTTGTAACTCACAGCGTTTGAACACCTCATCAAGGAAAGAAACTTTGAGAAACCACGCAGTTCTTGCAATAAAAGTAAAAACCTAGAGGCTCTATCCTCCTTTCTATAATTGATATTTTGTTAATAAAAATAATAATTAGCACCACGCAATTATGATCATTATTGATGAATATCATCTCTGAAGGTTATTGTTTGTTGGTTGTTGTTTTGCTGTTTTTTGTCGGCGATAGATACAAGAGAGGAACATTAAGATTTGATGCTGTTTTTGCAATTAAAAGCAAAATGTAAAGCCTCTATCATCCTTTGTGTAATTGATATTATAACGCCATTGTCGGTTCTTTTTTTTTTTTCGAAAAGTGTACTTCAACTATTGACTGTTTTGACTATGTTGACGATGTTTGTTTGGTAAATAAATTTCATGTCATTTCATTTCTTAGTAAGTTTTATATTACCCGCTAATCCTGTCCTATACAGTGAATTCGAAGATACACACATCTGAATAAGGATGTCTATACATATCGCAAAGTAAGGTGCGAATTCCTTCTTAGGGGGATCTTGTCTCTGCATGGACTGTCAAACGATGGAACGTTGGCTCGTAATTCTCAACGTGCCGATGAATTACTACGCTATATTTAGAAAATGGTGTTGATATATATCTCTCAAAAAGACAAATATTTTCCGGGTAGGAGGTTAATCGATTAAAATTGTCATGAAAGTATGTATGTCGCCAATAGTGTGCGCCCCACACAGAGAGAATGCATAGGTTCAAACAAACTTTAACTCAAGGATAAACGTTTTTACCTTTTTTATTCTTTTTGTTCTTCTTTTCCCTTTTTGGATATAAAGCAATAGTTTAGAATAACCACTCCCATCACAAAAAAAGTGTCTGATTGAATACAGAGAAAGGCGGATCACAACTTTCACACGATAATTAAACTATTTCAAAATAGTGTTGTATAAAAAAAACCCTAAAGTAGACATAATCATCTATAAAGCAACGTGAGGTTAAAAAAAAAAGACAAAAACTATTTTTAGGCTTGGAGGTGTGTCATGAATTATCGTCCAATGGTTTCAAGTTGGTTGAAAAAACACTCACCACTCAGCATGGTTAACGTCGTGTCATAAATATCTCTTACTATTTCCAATATTTTTTGCCCATCTATTTATTCAAATAATTACTCGGCTCTGACCCATTTCAAGACGTATGAAATAAAACAGCATCAGAAGAAAAGAAAAGAGAAGAAAATTCAGAAAATAAACGACTTACCTGCTTTGGCGCTCCCCGTTGGTCAATGATGAAAAATTCAATGAAGAAGAAGAAGAGAAAACGCAGTAGTAAATAACGAAGAGATGGGAAGAGGCTTGCCTGGTAGAAAGACACGACCACCCGCCGAACGCTGACACCTAACTTCTGAGGAAGATAACTCTCCTTTGCCGGGTAATGACAGTAAGAGCCATCGGGATCCATTGTACCTCAAAAAAGCCCTACTCCACACCAAAACTACCACAATGAGGCATTATTCTCCACATCTACTCTTTTCCTACTCTTTATAAAACAAACGGGTATAAAGAAAGGCATATACAAATCAAACAAAGAGGGGGAAATGGGGCCACTATCTTGTATCTGCCATGGCTTTGTTTCATAAAAGTTTTCTTTTTCTTTGAGATTGAGATTGAGACACTTTGAAACACTGAAATCCAATTATGTTGTCGGTGTTATTACGTTTAAACGAGATAATGCATTGACACCGGGGGTCGGTGGTGAATCGCGTTGTTGGGATTCACTCGTTAAAGACGATGGACGAACGGCAACAAAAAAGACTATTGGATAAACAGAATCATTGTGCGATTTAGCATCTATACCTGCCTTATTCAAAGGGACGCCATGAGTTCATTTTAGGCGCTTCCGTGCCCGCCCAAATTGCCCATACGATCTATGGCTTCCTCCGAATAGAGTATTAATCCGTGGTATCAATAGGAAACCTCGAAATGGAAAAGGGTTTTGCTACGCCCCTGATGAAAAAAAAATGCATCATGATCAATGTGCGTAAGAAATGTCCAAGCACTTGTAAAGGAACACTGTTTGAGAACGTCATAGATGTATATTCATAATAGTTAGGCGATAAAAGCGTTTTATTGTTGCATTTGACGCAAACGCAACTAACTGGCTGTGTATATAGGCCACTGTTGTCAATACACCATTATCATGATTATGTTATCGAAGGCTTCAGAAGCAGAACTTCATTGTTGTTTGGTATATACTAATAGAAAAAGTCAATCTTTTTGATCTACCGAGGATTTCAGCTTATTTAGACTTAGCACAGAGAACAACATTCAATTAATTCGTAAAATTGGAGATGCTGGTTCAATCTACTATATTTAGTGTGCAACATAAGAAGTGTTTCATCCAAGTTGAAACGATAAGTTGGGAAAAAAAGCCGGAAATGACATTTCCTGTGAGGGGAGTGAAAATCGATCACCTTTGACGCGAGCAGGGAAAGCTATGAAATGAAACAACAACAGAATCTAAGACGTTACAATAGAGTGTTTCATCTGACTTTGTTCTTGAGGGGCGAATCATCTTACACTAACCTCCAGGGCGTCACCCTTTCTAGGACAAAACAAGAGGGAACCGGAACGCTAATCAAGAAATATCACCTATCACCCATCTCTCTTATATATATATATATATATATATATATATATATATATATATATATATATATCTGCTTTAGAGATACTTTGTCTTCTAGATGAGCAATATCAGCAGTAAAGCATGCGACTGACTGGGATTTAACTATAATTGAAAACGTTAAAGAGATGCATACGTATTGTCTCCTTAAGGTCGTGTGTCTCTATTATAATCACGAGCATATCATTTATCCCTAAAGCTGGATCCATAGTTAAATAACTAAATACAATATATATATATATATATATATATATATATATATATATATATATATATATATATATATATATATATATATAATATAGATAGATAGATAGATAGATAGATAGATAGATGTCCACTTTGGCAGTCTGTTTTTATTTTTCGTGCTATATAGGGAATCGAGAGAACAAATTACCATTAAGTTGTTAATAGTAGCGACGACGAAACAGTATCTCGAATACATGCACTGTAGTGATTATTACAGAGGCAATGCTCAATGAAATAATGACGGTAATTAGAAATATCGAGTCGACAATCATTTTCATGGAGATAAAAGTTATGACAATGATTCGTGATAATAAAAATCAAGACGACATGGTGACATGGTCACACCCTTCGCAGCTAATACTGTTGATAAGAATTATTAACAATTAACAATGATAGATATCGCATTTCCCTCCCCCCCCCCCCCCCCCAAGAAAAAAGAAGAAGAAAAAGAAGAAAGGGAACACTGATTTTGTTTTAATGTAGGGTAAAAATAAGAAGCTGTGTTTGTACCATCAACGGTACTGGTACTGCACTGAAGACGAGTGACTTAAATGTCAGAAATTTTCATCAGAAGGACTGCCGGTATATCTGGTCTTAGCAATGTTTATTCCAATCAAGTTTCAGTCATTCTAGACTGAACGATTAATAAAATTCCTCCCCATATTGCTCTTCAAATGACTATATATAGAGGAACACAAAAACAACAATAAAAAAAGAGGAGAAAAGAGCTTCTTCAAATAAAACACTCAAGATGTTGATGAGATTTTCTGAAACTCTGCTCTTCGTTAAAAAAGAATCTAATACTGTCTTCTTCTTTATTCATCTTGCCTTGGTGACTCTAACACCCAACAATACTTTTCCTATTGATGCTGTATTCTTCCTCTCCTCGCTAAAAGACATCTCCTGTGCTTCATGGGGTTTGATCATGTTTGTGCGGGGTATTTTGACAAAATATTGTCACATTGTCTGTCATGTGATCGAGTTGAATGAAAAGTGCTCGAAATTGAAGGACCGGTTTAAAATAAAAATCCTTAACGTCTTTCCTAGAGAGTCGTCGAATATGTCAGGGAATCACCATTTTAACTAAAAATAGAACATGGAAGCAAACTACGATTTACAAACCATGACTTTTTATTTGCAGATATTACTGTTTCTTTGGACCGTCTGAAGAATGGACATGAGAAAGAGAGAGAGAGAGAGAGCACTTATGCTGTGATCGAAATGACAAAATGCCGCATCATTTTACTCTTGAAAGAAAACATGTTTGCCATGCCGCAGCCTCGTTGCTCTGTGAATGCGGACATGTGATACACCACGTGAATATCTTTACACGTGTTTGCTTATATTGGTATCTTATTTCTAATCTCGAAATAAGTTCAGTTCAGTACAGTTCAGTTATTTCTGTATTCCCTTTTCAATACAATATAGTAATAAAATTTGACAGTATGCCATAAATTATATGAATTGTTCCAACGCATTAATACACATTATGGAGTATTATATGGATATATATATATATATATATATATATATATATATATATATATATATATGTATATATATTCATATAAGCATGTGGGGGAAAAAAATCAAACAATGTCAATTTGAAGGTACACTGTACGATAACGAATACTGCGAAGTGAACGTAAGTTGATTTTGTAGCGAGAATTTTCACGACCTCACCCACCGTGAACACACGTGCACATTTTGCGTCCTTATTCTCGGATGCCCTATAAGGGTAAAATTGGTTGCCATCTTTTAAAGAAATAACCAGAAAGACAGACAGACGAAGGGATTAAGACTTCTTGAACTAGACTCTTAAAGGCATAATTTACCATTATTTGCAGATGAAAGCATCAGTGCTATAAAATAGTTCTAAAATGTGAGTTAGGGATAGAAACAACCACTGTCAAAATTTGAATCCGTATAATCGATGTTAAGTGTTGTTAAATACACAAAATGTGAACAATAGTTATAATAAAAAAATGTCCAGACTAAACCGTATACAGTTATGGTTTCTTGAGAAAAACCCTGATATCTCCTTATATTTTAGGTTTTATTGCAAATATTTCATATGGTAGGATGTTTTATGATACAACAGACCTACACATATGCATCAAATATGATATCTTGAAAATTTTTGAAATCACTGCTCCCAAAGGTAAACTGGACCTTTAATGTAAAATTGAGAGCGATTTAGACCGGAAGCCGGAAGTGACGTCTTTTGTTGGTGTTGTTTGTCTTGCAGTATTAGCAGCTGTTTAAAAAAAGCCCAACCCGTATACTTCTTATTCTTGTCTGCATGAGCGCGTGCAAGACGACAAATCGTTAAATAGAGAGTGTAGATCGACGATCAATTAAGTGCTCGAAAGTTAATCGCTCTTCACATTTTATAGCTTGTTGATCGAAGATAATCAAGCAGCAATTAACTTTGTTGTTGTTGTTGTTGTTGTTTCTGTTGTTGTTCCGCCCCCGTAGAGTGGAAAAGAGTTAGGAAGGTGGCTGTTTTGCAATGGTGATCGTGGTGTATGAGTGGGTGATATTCAGCACACTGGGTGGGCCCCACCGGAGCACCTATTCGTAAGTTGACCCTCAACCCACTTATATACTGTAAGACCACCTAACTCAAACTGCCAATGATTTTGTATGCGAATAGGCTGCCCGCGGTAATCAGAGAGTTAATGGCCCTGTACTATACCTCGGCAGTTTCTATGAAAATGAAAAACAACCCACAGTTGGTTGTGAGATACGTGGATGTGCATGACATACAGAAATGTCCTTTCAAAGTTTTATTTTTGATATCTCAGAGTATTTTTTTTTCAGTTAAAGTAGAGCGAACGGATTTTGTTTATCAAGCAAAGTTTAATACAATTGTGTAAGCTTATGCTTCATACAAATACCAATGTCGTTTATTCTAAATTTGACATGCTTATAATAATGTGAGAAATATACAGGAGCTTTCCGGTTCTGGCCAATTCCCAGCTCCAAATATAGTAATTTAATTCTATTTTGTTATTTTCTCTCTTTTTTTTTTTTTTTTTTTTTGGGGGGGGGGTGTTTGCTTGGTTTTGGTTTGTGTTCATGTGTGCGTATATGTGTGTGGGTGTGTGTGCGTGTTTTTATTTGTGTAGGGAGGGAAGAGTGGAGAGGAGAGGAGAAGAAAGAGTGGGATTTTATTGTACTTGGTAAACTGAATTTGAATTTAGTTTCTGATAATTCTTCGGTTTTAATTGGTCTATCGCAAGAAAGAAAAAATAATACTTTTCAGAAACAAGTGGTGAAATATGCCAATTGCCTTGAGTAAACTATCGTGCCCCCAGTTTCGGGCACAGATTTTGTCTTTTATTAATAGGTCACGTTGTAAGATCTGTTAAGCTGAAATATCGTAGTACAATGTTTGTGTATAATGTTGTACGTCTTTGTACAATGTTTTTTGTTTGTTTTCATGAATGTGAATTCTGTAACACTAAACTATAAATTCGAATATAAAATCATTAAAAAGTGAGGGCGGATGGGAGAGTAGTTGTTAGATCTACAAGTTTTCATTCATACAACACCGTGGTTAAGTGGTGTATACGTTTCCATTCATATAACACCGTGCAGTTAAGTGGTTGAGGTATACTGAAGTCAGTGAACACCGGGTTCGAGTCCTGCCCGGTGCACGTATACGGCGCATGGAATACCTCGTAATGTGCGCCAATTTTGTTCCCCTGACCAATGTACATGAGTATACCAAGGAGATACTAGGTGAGCCTAGAACTTCCTTGTTCATACCAGGGTCCTGTTTCATAAAACTTGTTATCAGTGACAACTGCCACATTTCTATGACAAATTTTCTCTAAGCCAATCAGATGTACGTATTTCAGCAGCTAACAACAACTATCACAACTTTTCACTGATAACAAGTTTTATGAAACGGGCAGAGGTTTCTATAGTTTTATCGTGGCGCTGACCTCTGGGACAGCGACGTTTACAAGCACATGTCAAACGACATATTGGAACCAAAGGGTGAGTCTCAACTGCGCGTCTTTGTCATATATTATCATCCAATCAGGTGAGAAAGGATACATTGCGTCATCTTTCTTGTCACACTGAAAGAAGGGTCTATAGAGTAACTGTTCCATATTCTCAACAGACAGAAAAGAGGTAAGAGGGGTGGGCGGGTATGTAACAAAGACATCGTACACTATAGGGGAAAGCATCGCATCGACACCGGGACATTTGAGGTTTGTCAGTGATAATTATTGGTAAACCTCTATTGACGCAAGTTGTGTTTGACAAACTTGAGGTTCAATGAGGCCCAGTCACGAACAACTCCTACCCTTTAACCGCCACCAACGCCCACTCCCGCGCTCATAAATTAGGTTGAATGAAAGTGTGCAACAGTGACACAATAATGTAATTATATGTAGATACAAAAAAAAAAAGGTATCGGTAAATTTTTTTCAAGAATACAATGTGCATTATGTATCACGAAGTTGGCAACTCCCAATTTTTACTGCGTATGGATATCCTATTTTGGAGACACATTATACTAGTAGATACAGCCGGATTTAATGTACACACTGTCTGTAACAACAAATTCTCAAATTTGCCAATGTGACACACTATAACATTAAACAAATCAAGCACCTGAATTGCTCCCAATAATTCTGCAATCAAAATAGATAACGGTACATTACCAGAAACATGCAGGACGGGTTCCGATGACAGACAGAAAGGTTTTATTTTACGTATTCACTTTTTATTTATATAGGTTTTAAATATCTAAAAATGATGCGATAAAGACTCATTTGAAAGAAGTAGCACCAAAACAAGAAAATAATGGTTTCCGTGAATACGTGCACCATCACTTGGCAACGTTCTCATAAGTATTATATTTGACACAGGTATAATTACACAAATCATGTTCTTGGTCGATGAATTCAGCAAATTATACGGTTACAGCTCGTTATTCCGAAGGTTCGTTATTCCGAAGGCTCTTTAGTCCGAAGATTCGTTATTCCGAATCCGGAATAACGGACCTTCGGAATAACGAAACAAAATGTTCAGATTAACGAACCCTATTTCATTTTCGGATTAACGAACCTCTAGGTATAGGGAATTTGTGTGTTTCGGATTAACGAACCTTCGGAATAACGAACCTTCGGAATAGCGAACCTTCGGAATACCGAACAGCACCCAATTATACAGCCCTAACTCATTGCTGGGTGAACACTGCAGTAATTTCATGACAAGAACGAGTGATGATTTTAATTACTGTATTTCACACAAAAAAGGAAATGATATAGTAAGTGACGATTTGTGTGAAAATCCATAAGAAAAATGTCTGTCGGTGATGGTATCATTGTTTTGTCTATTTATCATATTATTAGGGTTAATATCGACAACACTGTTTCGTGAAAGCATGAAGAAACGCTACTTCTGAATTTTTCTTGGCATAACTCAGATTTGATAGAAACTGTAGGCATTATATATGTTCGTTTGACCATATACTCAGATTATACATGGAGTTACGATACCTTTCAAATTCAAATTCAAAGTTTATTTTTACTTTTTTTTTCAACAGAATGTACAAGAATCAATATGATAAATTTGACACGCGAGTCGTTGAGAATATACATAACCAGACAGGGATAATAACATGTTCATGTCTATATGATCAGTACAAAAAAGAAGCATACACTCTAAATACACTCTGCGAAAAAAAAAATGGAGGTACCTTTGAAACTATATAGGTGGTCGACACAATGAAGAAAACGAGGTACTACTCCCATACCCCCATAGAGGTTTCATTTCTAAAATAATATCACCAGATTACCATAAACATGAAGTGAAAAATTACACCTTTACCCTTTGTTTGACTCATCTCTCGTATAATAGCACAATTGTGACTGTCAAGTAATCCTTATATATGTATATATATATATATATATATATATATATATTCCTTGTTTCAAAAAAAAATATATATATACATACATATAATTGTTCATGTCGACCCTGAAGAAGACGTGTGTATGTGTCGAAAATTTGGTTAGAATGAGTAGCACTGTTGGACTGAAATGCAGTACTACCCTACTTCGTCATCTTATATGTATATATATATATATATATATATATATATATATATATATGTATATATATATATATATATATATATATATATATATCGTAATATATATATATATATATATATATATATATATATATATATATGTATATATATATATATATATATATATATATATATATATATTCATATATCATAGCGTATGACAAAAACAATTGAAGCGAATTTAATTTAGACAATAGTAAGGACAAATCATTGTGCCCTATGCTGATACGGCTAACTACAAGTTGCAATATCAGACAAAAATATCATGACCAAAAAAAAAAAAAATACCAACATCCGGTCTAGTTTAAGCCACTATTGTACTATATCCATAATCATATGGCCAGTAACAATCGGACTGGGAAAATCTGGAAAATCTGGGGAAACATGTCAATATTCAGGAAACTGGAACGAAACTATAAAAAGCCTCCAGCGGTATAGGCATCGTAAATTCGTGTCGTTGTTTATAAGTGACCCACTTTCGGGCCGTATAACGCACTGGGCCCGTACTTAACGTCGGAGTTATTTATCTGTCATTATTCTTTTTTTTTTCTCCAAATTATGATATCGTATGAACCATGGGATGTCGATGTAACATTCTATTGTTTGATATGACATTGAATGTCTGTGAAATAGCTTGACAGGAAGCTTTAATTCAATAGTTTATTTAATTCGTTTTGATTCAATAGTTTGTTTATTTCCATCAAAGAAGAAAAAGAAAACATGATTCAAAGTGGTACAAAATGTCAATTTGATTTTCATTCATCTGATCATTGAATAAGTTATTTAATTCGTTTTGATTCAATTAATTCAATAGTTATAACAAAATAATTCATTTTCATCAAAGAAGAAAAAAAAACATGATTCAAAGCGGTGCAAATTGTCAAGTTGACTTTCATTCATCTGATAATACAGTTCATCGAATACAATATAAAGTATATGCACGAATGATTATCATTAAAAAAAAAAGAAATATAGATTTCTTTAAAACGTCTTTATTTTTCGTTTTGTTCATATCGTGCCGCTTATCTTCTTTAAAAGTCTTTACTTTCATTTTGTTCATATCGTGCCGTTTATCTTGTTTTCATTTGGTGCAAAGGTCTTCTGTTCTTGGGTTATTGTTATCCGTATGATAGGCCTATATCTTCGTCATTGGTCTTCTTAATGTCATATTGCAATAATGATTTCAATATACAATCATTGTGAGAAAAAAAAAACACTTTGTTTATGAGATGCATTGTAAAGACGTTGTCCTTTTGTTGGATTGTATGTCAATTTTATCTCAATGTCATTATCATTACTAATCACTAATGATACCACATTACTTCGGAATGATAGAGTTTGGTTCAATGATCCAACGGTATTGCCAACGCTAAATGAAAAACAAACAAACAAAGGAGAAAAATAGACAGAAATAGACAGAAATATAATACGTTTGCTGATGCTTTGGCCGCATGAGATTTACATTGATACATGCGATACTAGTAGGGCCATTTAAAGGATTTGTCCTTAACTAACGGCAGGACAATGATAAATACAATTATATTTGATAAACGGAGAGAGTAAGAAAAGTAACACGTGTTTCCTGAAACGGCTTTTGTTCTCAACCAAATTTTAACCAAACTTTTACCAACCAAACGTTCATGGCTATTTTGATGTCAAACAGGTTGTGTCAAAATCTTTAAATTCTTTTCTTTTCACCTTTTTAAAGGGATGATGAGGCCATACGTAGCTACTTCGACGACTTGGAGGAGATTGGTATTAAAGGAGACCTCCGGATGTTTTTCAGATTTTTACATTTGAACAACGATAAATTACTTATACTGAGTACCGAGTTTAAACATTTGTAGTGATTGGGATGGGGAATAAGAATGTATTCAAAATTTATAAAAAATTGCAATGAACAAGGATGATGACATGGCAGCCTCGCCATAAGAATGCATGAGTTGGGGCTCAAGGAAGCAGAACAAAAGAAGAAGGAATGCATAGCAGCATAACATTCTACACAGGTGAACTTGTCAATCAAGCGGTATATTGTAATGGAATTACACTACTACATTTCTGAAATATGTGAGGCTCTATGTCATCAACACTGTTCAGTGTAATTTGTTTAAGATTTTTTCATAGTATTGGTTTCTCTGCTCAAAGGCCACAGTAAATTCCACAGATTTATACACGGAGCTGTCGATTTATGTACTACATGATGTGAAATTATGAAAATCGTCTGGAATGCCCCTTTAAGACCCTGTTCAAATCTTGTACGAGATGAGTGTGTGGGGGGTTTTCTTGTGTGTCTACGTGTGCGTATGCGTGTGTTGCGAAACACATATGCTGCGACAGGAATTTAAATCAGTCAGCACAACCCTTGGAAGAAAAAATAAACGCTATAAGAGCTCGGTCGCATCCAAAACAAGACAAAACACGAGAAATACAAAGATGACAAGTGAGAGTTGATCACACGCAGTTTGGCTCTCGTCCAACCAAAATATATTTTGGCCATATTTGGAAGACGATAATGATATCAACTGTCACATCAAAAAGCATCCGGACGAAGTGAGTCCATGGGAGTTGACCCTGCGATCTCTAAACTTTTGATTTGCAGGCGTATCAGCCCAGATAAGCGGGACGCCGTCTTATGCCAGATGTATCCAGAAAAGAAAAGTACAAAATGTTGTTCAATGGATAAATACGCACAACAAAAAAGGTAACTCCCCCTTTAATAATGAAAATGGCCTAACTTCTCGACGAAAACGTTTGGGGCCAAATAATTTGCTGGGGGTGTATTTTACATGCATATTGGCTAACTTTTGTGTGAAAGTGAGAATGATGCGTTCAGTCATGCACTAGTGAGAGCACATTTAAAGACAAAATGGTCACATTTCAGAAGTCACAAGCATCATTTTTGAGGGTCTGTGAAACATTCTGTTCTGGTTGTACGTTTGAGTGTTGTTGTTGGCTTTAACCATCCATCCTTTGACCCCCCACCCTCACACCTATCCTGTCAATTTTCATGTTGTTGTTGTTGTTTTTTTTTTTTTGTTTTTTTTGTGTTTGTTTGTTTGTTTGTTTGTTTGTTTTTGGGGGGGTTATTGGTAACGTGAGCGCAATTTTGTGTAAATGGATTTGTTCAACCATCCTTTCGCTGCAAAATCCATTCAGTCTATTGGGAAAAAATGACATCAGTATATTGTTACTAACATGTAACGACACATATGATGTGAATAACTATGCGAGGACGTCGTTGTGTTGTGGTTGAATGAATGTGCTTTAAACACAAGGCAAGAAATGCTAAAATGTACTGTTCATACTTTATAGGGCATATAAGGATATCAAACAATAACAGTCAAACAATGAGAGATGAGATCACGTTTAAACATACACCAGAAACAGAATGTATCACCGAAGGAAAAAATCCAAATTGGAAATTTGAAAATATATCGCTAATTTTAAAGAAATTTCACGGTTCGTATATAAATTGCTCTTTGAGAAATGTTAGAAATCGAAGTTGATAAGGATATGGGTCTGTGGTTACCTACATAATCCTTCTCCCCTTTCTTGAGAACAGAAATAACTTTTGCAGTCTTCACGTTTATTGTCATATAATTACTAGGTCCGTAAGCGATAAGTTTATAATGTGTACTGAGGGATCTACTTTTTTGAAGAAAGAAGGGAAATGTTTTTAGCAGAGAATTGTCAATCCATCATAACCTGGGCTTTTTTTCTGCCTTTCAAATTAAAAACAACAACAACAGCAACAACAATTATTTCTTTGTTGCATGTAGGGTAAAAAAAAATAGAGAGGGTTTTAACAAATCTCCTTCTCTTTGCGGAACAGAGCATCCAGGCTAGTTTTAGAAAGTAGATTTCTCATCGCAGTGGGGTGAGGAAGAACTCGTAGGAAGTTGCCTACTTACTCTAGCTGACAGTGATAAAGGCCATTTTACTTTAAAGAGAAATACAGTCTATATGTTTAAGTTGACATCTATAGTAGTACCCAATAAACAAAGAACTTAAATCGTTCTTTAAAAATCTGACAATTTTTGACCAATTTACGGAATCCTAAAATATTACTTGTATTCATCACCTGTTTAGTGGTCACGATCATAAAATCTCAAGTTTAACGATGTTATCCCGTCACAATTTTTCGTCTGACTCGCACAAAGAATAAGTTGCGTTTTAACATGAATTGGGATCATCATAATCATTAACAGTTATACGATACTGATGACTTTTGAAGACATTTATGATAATCTTGCTACTAACTTTTAGCTCATGGAAATTTTGAAACAGGTTACCAACTATCCTACACAAGCACTCGGCGCGTACTGCACATATGCTATCACGTATTATCTATTGTGAAGTGTATAGGAATTACAACAAAAACGAACAGTTTAAGAAAATTATATGACGTCTAGAGGAATATTATCAAAATTTAAACAATCTTTAAAAAAGGGACTTTATAGCAGTCTGCCATAAACACTGATAACTTGTGGGTATCTCATTAGAGGGTACGTTGCATCCCTCTTAGTGAAGAATTTCTTTAATTGCCAAAAATAGGGCTGGTGTCCACATTGTGTACTCGGTGTTTGTGTTGTGAGTTGTGTTTTGTTTGTTTGTTTCTTTTATTAATGTGTATTGGAGTATAAAAATTTAGGACTTCAGAAAATGAGTCAAAGTTTTATAAGTGAGTGTTTACCGATGTCACTGTTTCATGAAAGCATATTGTGCTATTCGTTTTTGTTTTCTTACTTTCTTTGATTCGGGTCTCATATTCCACGTTTACACTGTCTTATCTGTTTGGAAATATTATTGATACCATCATGTTCAGCATCAAGTGGGGTTCTCCTTTAAGTGTTTGCTTGAACTGGCTCTCACATGAAGTTGAAAGGCTACACCCGAAGCAATTTTCGCAGGCATATTCAAGAGGGACTTAGGAGGACATGCGGCGTATACTAAACGAAGTACTTGGATTCTTTTTCTTCTTTTTTGTTGTTGTTGGAAGAACATGATGTATTATGGTGCAAACGGATAATTAATCTAGAGAAGAAGTATGAAATTGCTTTGGAAAGACATCTTATAACGACCTTTCACATGTGCCGATTAGTTATATGCGAAATTCCACCCTGATTTCAGTAGCTATGTAAGAAAACATAAAAATCGGAGAAAATAATTCAGTGAAAATTTTTGGACAAAAACTGTGGACACGTGAAAAAAAGTTATACAATGTAAAAGTTTCTAGGGTAAGACAAATTATCAACTTTGTGCGATGTAGGTGTTTATCATGCAATTCTCCATTTGGACAGAACATATCATTAATTCTAATTTTTCCCATATCAAACGCAGACTAAACTTATCCGCTGCGGACGACAAGTAAAAACATATTACTCTAATTAAATACCGAGTACAGATCTGAAGATTCTTTGTTTTCGGAGAGGATTATGAAAATGGAGAGCGGATGGACTCCGGAAGAGATAAGTAAGCTGGCAATTTAAACTTTTACAATTTAAAACTGTCTGTGTTTGTGTGTGTGAGAGTGTGCGTGTATTTGTTTGTGTGTGTGTGCGTGTGCGTGATTGTGTGTGTCCGATTTTTCCATAAATTTTAACGATCTACATTTTTTCTGATTTTTCGACTGTCATAGAATATACAAAGGAAAATAATTATGACATCAAGACGGCATTTCCTCTCAACCATCTTCGAACATCATTCGCAGGTTGGGGGTGGGGAAGGGGGTGGGGGGAGACGATTGCCCTTCATTCAGTGATTATATGACAGGCGTTGCGGCTGGATGACTTTGAAAATCACAGAATGTAGAGAAACATTGATTGAAGAATCGATAGTCGGTGTTAAGTTGATGAAAAAAAAAAATGTATGTAATTAACTGGATGACTTACTGCAAAACGTGCTATCCGAATCATAAAGATATATGCATATACGTTGTCAAGTAAGCATGACAACACAGATTGATGACGCGAGTTGTACATAAGTACTTTGCAATACAATAATAGACCCTCGTCCGCGACATTTTGAAGAGGCATTCGGTGGCGGCATGGGGGCAAGCAAGCAAAGACGTGAATCTTGCATAACACACGCCAAGTTTTGTATGGCTATCAGCCGGCCTTTGCGAGGACATTTACCTTTTCGGCAGCGCAATTTGAACCTTGTCCTAAGTCCTCGAGACACGCAGTAATCTCGTGAAGTTTTCAGCGGCACGTTGAAGTCGGCATGTGCCAAGGCGGCGTGTGAGTGTGTAGTGATACTTGCGCACAGTGCGGAGGCCAAACAGTGACAAAAAATATCTTTTTATGATTATTTGCCTTCAAAATTCTGAAAGTGATTCAAAATTCGAGACGGAAAAGATTTCAAAGTAAACACTTGAAGAAGCAAAGTAAAACACAAGTTCTTCTTATGTATACCAGTTGGTAGTCTAGAGCGTACATAGCCATACATTTAGATCTACTGATTGTCATTCCTTAAGCCCAGTGTGCGAAACGTATGCCAACACTCAAATATTGCTCGTGCTGTTTTTCCCCCCTTCGGCACAGATGAGGTAAAAATTCTACCATTAAGGTATATAGACTAAGGTACTCCTTCTAAAAGATTAATAGCAATATTCAAGGTGTGCATGTCACATACAACTGAAGTCTTTAATCGAGCTTTGAGATGCTAATATTTCTTTATCTACCAGTCATTGTTCGTCTCATTTTTTTTTTCATGGACGTCTATATTGCTTGGTTAAACTCTGAAATCAGCACAACTATCTCAATACACATGTACATGTGTTTACCGCCACCCGATCAAAGGTCTATAGGATGCTACTCTGGATATCCACAACGGGGTTTCCAGTGTTAATGTCAAATATCGAATGCGGTCGAATCTATACTATCAGTAATAACAGCTTTGGGCCGTATCACATACAGTAATGTAAGATACAGGCAGTGGCGTATCTAGGGGGGGGGGGGGGGGCAAGGGGGGCACGTGCCCCGGGCGCCACTCCTTGGGGGCGCAAAAAAACGGGGAAAAATGAAGAAAAAGAAGAAAAGAAAGGAAGAAGAAGAAGAAAAAAAGAAAGGAAGAAGAAGGAAAAAAAAAAAAAAAAACTCGCCCGGAAGGGGGGAGGGAGAATGGTGGGGGGGGGGGGGGGGGGCGGAAAACCAAATCAAACAAGATAAAAACTAAACATGATGATGACGCGGACAAAATGACAATGTTTATTGTGTTCACACAAAAATTCCATGTTCTGTGAGCTGAAATACAAAAATTTTCGGCTCGCTCGCTGCGCTCGCTCGCCAAAATTTATATAAAAAGGAAGGTAAGAACAAAACGTGATGATGACAAAATGACAGTGTCTGTTGTGTTCACACATGTAATTTTATATTTAGCAGGCAAAATGTTTCACGGAGCAGCGGCTGCAATTTCTTTCGTTCTGAAGCGATCGCCAATTGGATCAAAAGAAGGCGCCAACTGTTTCGAACATACGGGGGAGGGGGGCAAAAAAAAACCCCGAATCAAGCAAGAGAGTAACAAAACGTAATGATGACGCGGAAATATACAAATTTCGGCTCACTCGCTCGTACTAATTTAGATTATTTTTTTAAGTCCTCGGTTTGTTGGTATAAATCGTTATCTATAAGGCCGTCACTATTTAATATCTTGATTAGAATTGTAAGATTTAATAAGCAAAAAATGACAAGAGTTTCAAGATTTGTAAGCTGAAATACAAAAATTTTCGGCTCGCTCGCTGCGCTCGCTCGCCAAAATTTGTATAAAAAAGAGAAGAAGATAAGAACAAAACGTGACGATGACGCGGACAAAATGACAATGTCTATTGTGTTCACTCATGTCATTTTATATTTAGCAGGAAAATGTTACACGGAGCAGCGTCTGCAATTTCATTCGTTCTGAAGCGATCGCCGATTTTATCAAAAGAGGACGCCAACGGTTTCGAACATAAGGGGGAGGGGGGCGCAAAAAAATAAAAAAGATAAGAAAAAAAAACGTAAAGATGACGCAGAAATATACAAATTTCTGCTCACTCGCTCGTACTAATTTAGAGTATTTTTTCAAGTCCTCACTTTGTTGGTATAAATCGTTATCTATAGGGTCGTCACTATAATTGTGAGATTAAGAGCAAAAAATGACAAGAATTCCATGTTTTGTAAGCTGAAATACAAAAATTTTCGGCTCGCTCGCTGCGCTCGCTCGCCAAAATCAAAATCAATCAAATCAAAATTCATTACATTTATTTTAAATCACCCTCAAAAGATCCCTTTTAAGTGCTTGAAAAAGCATCATGTGGACCTTGTTTAAAGTCCCTACCGGGATGGGGTTGGGGTTGAACACTTTTTCAGAAATTAGGGGCGCAATTTTCGTGCTTGCCCCGGGCGCCGTTTTCCCTAGATACGCCACTGGATACAGGCTAAGTTGATTCATATTATAATGGCACCCAAGGAAACACTATTACACTATCATGTGGGTACAACTGGCTTGGGTAAATGTCGCCCTCAGCGATGGCAAAACGAAATGGGCAATTTGGAGGTGGCGCCACCACTGATCTTTGTATGACCGTATCACCTCCTGCAAAGATCAGCGGGCGCCACTGGTCCCTATACAATAGGGATGAACCAACAAATTGCCTCCGTGAAAGCATCTACCTATGCAGGCGTCACACTGCCCCCCCTCACCAAAAAAAAAAAAAAAAAAAAAATAGCAAAGATTGGCAAACGATGAAGGAAATGTTCAGTTTTGCTCTGATCGTGTACAGTAATAATCATGTCATTCATGAGAACATCTTAATGAGAACATCGTATACGACCGCCGTTGAAGTTTTTCTTCGTGTAGGCTACGGTCACAACCCCCAAAATTAGCCTGCTCGGCGACCGCTCGGCGACCGCTCGGCGAGTTTTTAGCCAATATCGGTCGGTCGCCGACCGGTGACCGACCAGGCACTGCTGATTTTTAGGGCATCAGTCGGTCGCCGCTGAAGTTTTAGCGCGGAGTTAAAATTTCAGCGGTGACCGCTCGATTTCTACTCGCCGTCCAAAATACGCTCTGGGCGGTGCCTGGGCGGTGGCCGCCCAGGCACCGCCCAGGCACCGACCTAATCGAGCGGTCACCGTTGGGCGGTTTAGGCAAAAAAAAAAAAAAAAAAAAATTACTGCAGTAAGCCCCAAGAGAATCAGTTGCCGAGCAGTGGCCGCTCGATGACCGATGGGAGATCGGTTGGTCACCGGTCGGTCACCGGTCGGCGAGTTAAAAACTGACCGGCGTCCGGGCGGCGACTGCTTGATTTACAGCGGCGTTCCCCAGGGCATTATACAAAGAGCTGCCCAGCACCTGCCAAGAGAAACAGATAGATTTCTGAACGAAGTCATCAACTCAGCCTGGTTTTCCCAACAATTTTAATTCACAAAGAAATGCCAAGAGCGCAAAGGAAAAGCACTTCAAAGCGACAAGAAGGGGAGGAGGATCCGGGGCCGTCTGGAACAGGTATGGAGAGAGAAAGAGGTAAGACGACCGTCACCAGGGTTTATCCCCGGAGGAAGAAGCAGGAAACTGTGGCTCTAATTGTCCACTCATCAGAAGAGGACTCGGTCACGTCGGCTGGAGACATGGAGGACAAGGAAGGAAAGGATAGCAACTGTGGGACAATGACGACCTGCCCTCCATCCAACAATCACTGAACTCCAGCAAACGGTTCACAGAGGAGCAGGAAGAACAAATCGCACAGCTTTTTGAGGAGCATACATTGTTCTATAACATGGGGAACAATGATTACAAACATAAGGCCAAGAGAGGACATCTGTTGGGGGAGCTGGCTAAATCCCTAATGAAACCGACTGTCACAAACTGCTAAACTTGTGGATCTCGTTGTCGAAGTAGTTGAGGTGGAATCAACGACATCTTAGACCTCGTTGACCTCTCTGATGCAGAGAAAGAGCGTTATTGCTTATACCCAATGGACATACAGTCCCAAATATTGCTCCTGAGAACATCCTGGCAGGGAACGACGGGCCACCGCCCGTACGCCGACAGGAAACCTCTGATGCCCTGCCGATCATCGGTCGGCCGCTGGTCGATTTTTTTTTTTAAATCGACCGGAGGCCGGTGGGAGACCGCTCAGTTGCCGACGGGTCATCGCTCGGTGACTGATCGGACTCTGCGCTGAGAGGATCCTCGCATTCGCCAAGTTTGACCTAAAATCGGCCGGCAACTGACGGGTCACCGACAGGGCATCGACAGATCATCGTTCGGGCACTGCTCGATTTTCGCTGGGGCTGTCAGCCTGCTCAACAGCTCCAAAAAATGCTGGGCAGTGCCAAAATCTCAGCAGCAACCGAGCAGGCTACAAATCGGTCGGTCGCCGATCTGAGTTGTGACCGTAGCCGTAGTCATTGCAATTTCATCGGATGCCCACTAGGGTAAATGTCTTAAATTAAAGATTTACATCTTCATGCAGCCTTTGTGTGATGTGATGCGGGCGCCATCGTGTGACTTTCTGTAGTAGCCTAATGTTTTGGTTCTTGATTGCCCTTTAAACATGTTCGGGGTCACATTCTGCAGCAACTTGAAAACATTTCATATTCGTATTGCAATAATGTTATGTGTTAACTTCAGAAAAGTGTGACAACACACCTACCGGTAGTTTGTTTTTAGGTGAATGCTCGATCAGGGCGCCATCACAGTGGGCGCCACAGACTGTGGAAGTGTATGTGAATAGAAGTTACTGTCAGGCGTTGTAATTCTCTCTCTCAATAACAAATCTTATCTTATTTTCGGATTATAACGGACCTTCGGAATAACGAGCCGTAAAGGCATCTATTACGTCAAAATACTATTTATTAGAAATTGCATACCATTAAACAATTTGCTACCAATTAGCTTACAATACACATATTTGCTTTTGTTATTGTCAATCTCTTATTTTTCTTTCTTTTTCATATTACCAATAGGCCTATACAAATTCATTCATGACAATATAACACAAATTTCAATATGACAACATAAATTATACATTGTCAATATTACGAATGAAAAAGAACGAATACACACACAATTAAGAAAGAATACATACACACAAAATCACCTCACACACACACACACACACACACACACAAGACAGCTAGTCGCAAAACACCGCTCAATAACCCACCTCATGGTCTAAAATGCTCAGCATGTAGTCCCACACACAGCACCAGCGGTGTGTCATACTCTCGCCTCTCTCCTCTCATTGACTAAATATTAATTCGTATACATTTCGGAATCACTAGAGCGCGCAAAGTTCTCAAAGTTCTCAAAGTCTTGAAGGGGGTACGACGTTTAGGCCCGATTGCATGGAGTGGCATCGTATTGCCTTCGTCTTCGACTCAGGTAATGCGACTCTAGTGTGGGAAATTAGGCCTAATATATCCCCCGAAAGTAGCCAGTCCGGGTTGTTATTATTAACAAAACCAGAGGGACATGAAAATATTGACTGTTAATGTAATCACATTTTGCATTGTATTTCAAAGGGAGAAAAAATTAGACTATACAGGACAACTTACCAGCATTTATTATTGCTTGCACTTTTAGTAAAAGCTTATTTGCGCGTTTGCAGCCAGTTCGCGTGAGTAGGCTACATTATACCAACAGGCGAGACAAATATTCCAATTAATATCTATTGTGCGCTCGGATTTTACACGCAAATCTCATTGACTTTCGTCAGCAGGCAATAAACGATCTTTTTTGACCCGCATTTTTTTTTTCTTGGCGGGGGGGGGGGGGGGGGGGGGGGGGAGGGGGGAGGTCAAAGTGGAGCAACAAAGTTTAGAAATTACATTGCTCAGATGTCTGATCTATTATTAAATTACAATAATTGCAAACTTTACAGGGCGGTCGTGTATAGTTTCGCACCCCCTCGTATGATTTTAAACATCTACAAACCCACACTAAATATTTCACAACTTAAAGTATATGCATCTGAGTCTCATTAAGCCCGGCAGACATTGATTAGTTGCCATTTTGTGACTTTTAGGACAAACGCATTTCAGTTCGATCGCTTGAATTGAAGGTCTGCGCTGCACATAAGCAGTAGGTATGTATGTAGGCCTACTGCTACAACTATGTATGTATCATGTATTCAGCTTCTGTAGAAATATGAAACATCTAAGGTTGCATATCGGTAGTATTCTAAAACTTGGATTTCATCCGCAATACTGTCGTGTAAGTCACACCTCTACAAACAATGGACCATCCCCAACCATGTTACGAGTCTTGCAAAACTATCTCTTGTTTGTTGAAACGAGGGGGCCGTCCGCAGTTATACTGAGTAGTAACTTATTGTAAACACTAATGTGGTGGATTATACCTTTGATAGGATGAACTCCTCTACACGAAACACATCTCACAACCGTCATGATAGGAAGATTCATAACGCTTTCCAATGAATTCAGAGGGACCGTACATAATCATTTTGGAGTCGATTCACGAAACACCTGTCCTGCTTAATTTTTATCTTAGAAGAAGCAGAAGACATGATAGAATAAATCCTTGCAAATTTCAGGAATGAAGCGAAGCAAGTTGGATTTGAAACAGCTTTCTTTTCCGTATCTGTATCTTTTCCATTTCATTATGTACCAACGAGTGTCTGTGTGGAGAATTATTTGCCGGTATATTATGAGCTATAAAGATTGATCTTTTCTAAGAAGTGATGATTTGAAGGGAGTCGGGTTGTTCTGCATAGATATTAGTGGTACCAGTATTGTCGGATTACAAGTAGCAGATAGTGGCAAAGATATAATTCATTGTCAAGGTTATGTGACGATTGCATCCTGGGATGATTACGAGTGCGATTAATGGTGGTTTCATTTTGAAAGCAAGCTCATTTGTGAGTTAGAATCACGATTGCACTGGGTCATCTCACGTGCTCGACACCCATAAGTACCACTGCTTACGAGCAAGATTTTGAAAAGACATCCGTGAGTTACTGACACCCACGAATCATACAGCCCACGAGTCATACAGCTAGACACCAAGTAAAAATTGACCACGCGAGCTAGACACTGACTAGACCCATGGGCTGGGTACTAAGCAAATAAGGCCCATAGACATAGACACTAGTCAAATAAGGCCTATGAGTCCGACACTAGGCTGAAAAGGTCTACGAGCACGACACTACGTAAATGAAGCCGTTTTAATGTCGAGCTGATGGGCCTATTTGTGTGGTGCCGAGCTCGTGGGCTCATGGGGCTTATTTACCTAGTGTCTAGCTCGTGGACAGTATGGCTCGTGGGCATATTTTAGTTGATGTCGAGCTCGAGCACTTAGTTCATTGGGTGTATAGCTCGTTGGCTGTATGACTCGTGAGCTGTATGATACGTGGGATGTGTGACTCGAGGGCTGTATGACTCGTGGGCTGTGTGACTCGTGGGTATCGAGCTCGGGACGCACACCGGATTGTACATCCGCTGTGATCCTTTCTCGGGTTTTGGAGTGTGAACGTTTAGATACACATTGCTTCCGCCCCATTACCAGTCGTCCTCGCCACACCTTTATAGGAACAGAAATCTCCTATTACACTCTTGAGCCTCATAACGATCATCATTTCATGCTGGTAGGTTACCAGTCGTGAATATAATTATGTGCACATTCTTGCACAGTTGATACGCTCCCATGCTGTTTTCAAGGTTCGGTTTATTAGCTTTTACAAATCAAACGTTTCACAGCGACTTTGTTGAGCTTCGTGATTTGACTCATCGTAAAGCCGTATAGCCCGTTGGAGGAAGAAGGAATACGACGACCGCAAACAAAATGAAGGCAGTAATCGTTGAAAAATATGGCGACGTAAACAGCCTGGAGATCAGGCAAGACGTTGATGTACCAGCGGCCGTAGAAGGAACGGTAAGGAGGAGTTTTGAGAGTATTTCTTCTTTCTCTTGTCTGTGAGCATAATTATCTCTTAGTATACGAAACGTAAGAGTATAATTTGAAGCTATGTAAAATTTTGAGCAAATGAGACCCACCTATTTGCGCTTATTTACGCTTATATTATTTACGCTAAGTGTCATACTCTCATTTCGCTGATGTACCAAAGCCACAGCCATATCTTTCGCTTATCGTTAGTGTTACCAGTCTATCCTGGTATTCATCATAATTATATGAGAAACATTACGAATCTCCTTGGGATAACTGTGTCTTATATAATAGTGTAGAGCTCATTGGCTGTATATGACTCGTGGGCTGTATGACTCATGGAGCTTTTTTTTGTTTTGTTTCAGTGTCGAACTCGTGGGCGTAAAAGATCTTTTGATGGTGTGAAAACACTATTATGTCTCTTATCAATCATCGCTTTCACACCTTTCACAAATAATTTGAAAAAATATCATGTTTAATTTCATTTGTTATATTTGATATATTTTTCATTGAGAAATATTAAAATAGATTGAAATTGAAATTGACATCGAACATTATAGTTAAAAAGAGGCAGGGCTGATACGTTTGATGAGAATTAAAGAAGTGAAACATTTGAGTGATAAATAATTCGGGGAATGAGATGGGGTGACCCACTAAAAAGCGAAGATTGTAGATTGTGGGTCCCACCAGTTATAATTACATAATCTATTGTAAGAAAAAAAAATCCTTTTCCTCCAAATGCAGTACATCGCATATCACTACTTAATCAATTAGACAAATTAAACAGAAACATATATTCAGAAGTAATGTATATCTTTTAGGGGTTAATAAAACTAGATAAAGGGCATAAATCCATGAAGCAGAGACAAGACTGACAAATAAGATACAGCACAAGACAGGTTAAATAGCTAAAGCACACCTAAGTATGCACAAGACCACTACAAACACAACAAAGAAAATAAGGACTGTACGATGTTGAGAAAATATAGTAGAAAGAAGAATGATCTCCGAGAGAGAAAGAACAGATGGTAGCGTCATATATGCACGAAACAAGCAATGGCTTGATGGTTGGAACATATAGACATATATTGGTCATACTCATCTATGGAATTATTACTCACATTTGTTTAATTTTGAAGATCGGAACAATATCCACTTCAGTTTCCTTTCAAATACAGCGAGTTAGTGAAAGGGCATTTTATATCATCAGGCAGTGCGTTCCAAATCATGGCCCGTCGCACAGTATTTCACAAACGCGTTTTGTGCCAACAGTGACCTCAGTTAAGGTAAATGATTATATTCTCCATATCGACTGGTAGGATATTTATGAATGGACAGAATTTTTATGAGACATACCAGTAAATATGTAGGACAGGTAAAAGTTCTTTTTTTTTAGATCAAACGTAGACTGACCTAGTTGAAAGTAATATACAGTGTATATCTTTTACTTTTAGCAATTTATTCTTTAAAAAAAATATATATGGGTCTGTGTAAGATCGCGTGTAGTTAAATATAACGCGCAGTGGTTTTGTTATTGTTGTTTTTCAAGGGGAGCGATCGGTCTGGCAGTGTTGTTGATGATATTTAGTTCTTGAACGACAAAAACCTCTTTCATACTGTCACATCAGGAGTATCATCCAAGCTTAACATACAAACCTTACTAACATGACTGATCTCAGGAGCTTCTCGCAGTTTCATTTCCTTTCATCTTCAGTTGGTGAGGATCATCTATAGTTTTATGATCAAGAGTGATCAAGAGTTTTTCTCCTTTTTCTCTTTCTTGAATTTCTGTACCTTTAACCACATTACACTCTAATGTGGTAGCTTGTTCTATAAACTCTTCATCAACTGTGCACTATGATTTGCAAATGTTTATTTCCAAACGAGAAAAGCACAACAATAATTCTGTTTACGAGTGTTTGAGTGCGTTCTTTAAGCGTGTAGTGTACGCACTTAAGATTATATGCATATATTATTGTCAATATTTTGTTAAAATCAAGACCATATACTAGAATGGACACCTCTCTGCTATCCTTAATTTCAATCCACTCTATGTTTGCCATTGCACCCATTTTTCTTATTGTGTAATTTACACCTTAAAATGAATTAAATTTGTTAAAATTCTTCTTGCTAACTGTGAGGTAAAAATCAATGGAATACAAATTCTGATGTTAAAAACTTATACTGCAGGGTAAATTTACTTATATAGTGAAATTTGAGAAAGATCTGACAATCCGTTACGAATTGGGAATTTTTTTAAAGTTTTCATGGAGTTAAATGGAATTATCTTTATATTACGTCTGTTAATCGTTTCTCTACTGTGATATCATAATCTGTTGAAAAGACTTTAATATTCTTATATTTTGAACTACTGATATTAGTACTCTTACTGAGTCAACATAGATATCTTTTGGGGGTAAATTTGACTCTTTAGACCCGTTTTTGGCTCTTTTTTTTTTGAGGGGGGGGGGGGGAGGTGTCTTTTTTTGCCAAAGTCCTTGTTACCCTGATAATTATTTCGAACAAAATTTGAATGTGACTTCCACCGAAAAATGAAATAAAATGTTTGCACTGGTAGGAAGAGTGATTGTGCCCCATTACAATTTCGTTTACAACGTTCCAAATGTCCTCGTTCTCGCGTATGTGACTTTGCCTTCAACTCAGATGGTTTATACTATCAACAGACTAATCTGCGTGGCACGTGTCTCATTAAACTGCATGGTGTGGTTGTTGTTACTGTTTTTCTCTTCAAAATGGACAGAAGACCTATACCGCTTGTGCCTTTGCCTGTGTCGTTGTTTTTAATTTCATATTAATGACGAAATGATGCTGCTTCAACATTAGTTCATATCTTCCTTTGATTTGAAACTAGCTGCTCTGGCCAGCTCCTTTACCATTCGTATTTCGTATACACTGTCGGTCACCGCTCATATAAAGTATACATTGCAATAATGTTTTCTTAGCAGACATGTCGCTTGATTGTGGATAGACTGTTTCTATGCGGTCCATGTTTTATAATTGCACTGTTAAATTTCATGACATTAGTTAGAACTGATGATTCTGCAAACTCACATTTTGCAAAAAGTATACAGGCAGAATAGACATGCATGCAAGTCATTTTGATTTATCAACTCACCACTATCAAGTTAATCAAAATCACTGCGCGTTCGCCTTATAGATGGTCGATTACCTATAAATATGCAAGTTTTCATTATGACTTGCAATATAACAAAGTGGAAACATAGGGTATAGGCGTATAGGCCTACCGGTCGATTTTGTAAAATTGAACAGTAAAATTTATGTTTTCGGTGATTCTGGTCATATAAACTAATAAAGTAATATTTTTTGTCAGTTCAATCAATAAAAAGTGAAGCTGACTTTTTTTTTATTGTTTAAATTCACAAAGCGACGGTGGTCATCACGACATTCTCAAACTTGCTAGTATGTAATATGATTGTTATATGATGGGGCAATCCTGCCATTAGTTCAAATACTTTTTGTAGCATTATAATCGAAAACGTTTTTAATGAATCAACCAATGAATAACAACTCATTTGGTATATCATGAATCTATATAATGATCACTTATAACCATCTTGATGTTTTTTGTCCGTTATTTTATATAGGTTTTAACAGTCATATGGGAATGTATTGTATACATTCTTTAATTTGTAACAGGTTTATATACTACGAATTTTAACACTTTTGATGGCCATTTTTAAGTTTATTTCTTCGACAAACGCACAAAATTTGATAATTGCATTTCGAGTGTGACCGAAAAGTGTCAATGTTTAAATTTATGCATAGAATTCAAATGATTCATCTTATGTGATACAGTACATATCAAACAAACTGAATCCATTTTTTCGTACATGATTTATTTGTGTAGGTTCCAATGACAAGTCATTTTCTGACATTTTAAACATCAGGATCCAAATAAATTTTATGCGCAATTTTCTTTTAAAGGAACGATATTATAATGCAAATGCATGCTGACTGGTGTTGAGTCGTGATACCCTCAACATCACTTATGTCGCTGTATGTGGCCAAATGAATATCTAAATGCCTACCATATTATAGTACCTAATAATTTTTCTACTCTAATTTTTCTCAGATTATATGGATACGCCCACAAAGAGAAAGAAAGAAGAAGAAGAGGAAAAAACTTCCAAACAAAGATTCTGCCAGTGACAGACATCATCTGACTAAATCATCACTAAAGTACTGATATGGTTAAAAAAAGACAATGGAATACACCTTTCCCAAGTCCGAACATAACTTGTTTATTTTCATGTTACAAATAATCAACAGAAGTCAGTGCGAGGATTTATTCAAGTCATGCTCAGTCTAGGGGGAATGTGCATTCCTATGTCTTATGCTAATCGTGGTAGGCCTACTTTATAGCAATGTTTGACAGAAATGTGTCACTAGCAGAATCTTGGTTTGTTTGTTTGTTTATTTGCTTGTTTGTTTGTGGGCACGTATTCAAGTAATCTGTAGAAAAGTAGTAGAAATATTATTCTATATATGGCGCATATTTCGATATTCTTTTGCCATATAAGACATGATTAGGCTATCATGAGTCAATACAAGTCAACATGTATTTGTATTGCATACCAACGAACAGAGCACTCCCATTATAACGAACACTTAAACAACGAAATTCTCGTCACAACGAAATCAAAATTCAGGTCCCAAAATTATAATCTCTATATATCAAAATTCATAGGGCCTAGGCACTATGTTGTTCGGTTATAACGAAGTTATAACGAAACAGCCGGTCACCAAGACTTTGTTATCCCGGAATACACTGTAGTTTCTTTCAGTTCTAGAACCTGTGACAGTATGGATCTCTCCGCAAGCTTCTTAGTGCATCGAACCTTCCGACCACTTGAGTGACCGAGCACCGTTGGCGCTGTACCCCTTGTATAAAGCAAACAATGGCAGGGGCGGATCCAGGAATTCCGTAAAGGGGGGTGGGGGGCAAACAATTTTTCTGGCGCTACTTCCGGGTTTCATCTCATTTTTTTTTCCCTTTTTATTTCTCTTGTTTTAACCACAAATATAAACAGGGGGCACGAGCCCGGTAGGCCCCCTCTGGATCCGCCACTGATTGGTTGGCAGGGGTATAACTATTTTCAAAACCATGCAGTAATGATGCCATAGGATAGCTCCACGTGCTTCACAATTACTGCAACAGGAAGACGAATTCACGCAATATCACCATTATGTATTCTTTGCCTACATCAGGTCTTGGTGCGCCTGCATGCGGCCGGAATAAACAACATTGAGGCGCGCATTAGGAAAAATGGATGGCGGGGGTTCGTGACACCATTCACCATCGGGCTGGATGGGGCAGGTGTCGTTGAAGCAGTCGGTGAAGGTGTTAGCTTATTCAAGGTACTGTACCTTTCCTTTATCTATCCGAAACATTAAATTTTAAATTTTGTTTCCATTTTTTCACCATTTACAAGGAAATATAATATACACGAATTTCAGATTTTAGAGGCCTTATTGGCAGCCATTTATTGAATATTTCAAAACCCTAAAAGATGTAGGAGTTGCATCATACAGATTCGGATTCAGCACCCTTGAAATATTACGATTTCGCTCAATCCTCCACTGATAATTATGTGCAGGGTATATTTGCCATGATTTTCAATGCGTACGTGCCTGTGAATTTGTTTTTGCATAAATTTACCAGCATGAAAACGCGTATATTTCACATATATAATTATTATTCATTTATAATGCACATAGAATCTGCAAAGAATGTGAAACATTACAAAAAAAAAAGTAACGCGCATCTCTTTCTTTTCAGCCAGGAGACCGAGTGTATGTGTTCCAGCCAAGAACAGGGACGTATGCGGATTACTGTCTTGCAGATGAGGAAAAGGTCTACAAGCTCCATGACAGGCTAAGCTTCGAAGAAGGCGCCCTCCTACCTACACCATACTTCACTGCCCTTCGGGCCCTGAAGAGGTTCTAAAAATAATATTCATTTCGTCAAACTTAATATACACACGTTTATTAGCTTCCTCTTATAGGGTTCTTGACCGCATTTTTCACCAGTAACAAACTTCAGGTATAGACAACGGGTTTCATAAATTGCGTACTTTACTGCAAAACAGCTACGTCACTTTCTGCAGTGGTAAATTGACAAATAAATTAAAATCGTTGGTAGCAAAATCATGACACGTTTTCACTAACTAAATAATTATAATACGACGATAATCTGATATCAGTGACACATTGTCCTAATTTGCCGGTTAACAGTTATTCACGTGCAAAAACATATATAAATGCTGAGATTAATTGGCAATCAAGTGGATAGTGAAAAATGTGCAATTATTACAGCTTCATGGTTATTGCGTCAGAAGTGTGTTTGTGTGTTTGTTTGAACCCAATAATTTTAATTTGAGTCGCACGTTTCTCACTATCTTCAATATTTCCAGGATTGGTAACGTCTTTTTGTAGGCATGTATATGACTGTAATAAAAAACCCCCCAGTTAATCAAACGATTTGTGTCGATTGGATGGTGTGAGCATACATCAAGTTACATTGTTTTAGATAATTTCTGTTTATTCGTCATTTTACAGGGCAAACTTTGAAAAGGGCAACAGCGTTCTTATTCAAGGAGCAAGTGGAGCAGTAAGAATATTTTTATTCACTTTTAGAAACCTCCCGAACTTTGCTAGGTTTTCGACATAAAAGATCATAATTATAATCGTTCCACTCGATTAATTCAGACCTCACTGAATACTTAAGATAGGGATTAAAGGGTCATTGCATGAGCCCGACACCCACGAGTCATACGGTCCACGAGCTTGACAGTTAAAAAAAAAAAAGGTTTATGAGTCATAAATTTATAGCCCAAGTGTCAGACAATCAATGAGCTCGAAACTAGGCAAACCAGGCCCATGAGTCTGACTGCATGTATATATAGGCAAACAAGGCCCACGAGTTCGACACTAAGGAAAAAAGGTCCTCGAGACCGACACTTCGTACATTAAACCCTGTGATGTAATGTTGGACTCGTGGGCCCTGTTTGCCTATTATCTATACTAGCACATTAACGATTGTTGTTGTCAAAATACTACGAAGATACAGATAAATATTCATAAAGAGAATCTCACAAAATCAATTTTATGAAATGTAGGCATCCCTACACATTTCCACGGTTTGCTACTTATTCCTCCTGCCTTCATGTCTTTCTGAAGGCAGGAGTTATTCAATAGATACTTCTTCATTCCCTGAAGCCACCCATTATGTTTGGGTTTTCATTCCTGATGTTGTTGGTGCTGTTCAGGTAGGACTTGCAGGTATTCAGATCGCACGCGGCCTTGGAGCTTCGAAAGTCTTTGGTACAGCAGGCACCGAGCGAGGTCTAAGGCTCGTCAAAGAAATGGGAGCTGATGTCGCGCTCAACTACAAGTCTCCCGACTTTATTACAGATCTGAAGGTTTGTGCGGAATAACGATAAATCGATCATATTTCATCACAAAGGCAAAAAACAAAACAAACACAAAACAAAATAAAACAAAACCACACACACACACACAAATAAACAAAAAACAAACAAACAAACAAACAAACAAACAAACAAACAACAAAAAACTCCAAAGCACATACAAAAAAAAAAACCCCGACCTAAGTCAAACTGAAGAAGAAAGAAATAGAAGTATAGCTTTACTGCTACTTCGGATGTATGAACGCATGCACTAATAATACGATACGTCATTTTCAGTAGCATTAGCTATTTTGTCTGTAAAATCTCTTGGAAGGGCATAAGAACTACCGCAACCTACAAGCAAACTGCTTCTCATATAAAGTAATCTTTTTACTGATGCAACTTGTCAGTTAATTACTTCAATTTTTTTTCGTCCATTTTAGTGAAAATGGATAAAAGTCATATCGGTTTATAATTTCGAGAAGCATTCATCTCCTCTTTTAAAAGATGGAAGCACCTTTGCAATTTTAAGAATATCTGGGAATATCTCATTTTCAAATGACAAAATAATATTACAAATGTGTAACAATGAAAAGAAGTGAATGATTCAATACCTCAGGGTGGACTTCATCAAGTCCCAAATAATTATGATAATAGTAACAATAATAATGATAATAATAGTAATGATAATAATAATAATAACTATGATAATAATAAAATCATATCAAAATACACAGGCCTAAACATGTCAACAATATCTCCATTTATTTTGTAACAGGGAAAGAATACAGTGACTTTCTACATTTCCTAGTAAATAGACCTACTCTCTGAAAAAAATCGAGTGAAAATATTCACTCTTGAAAGGAGTGAATACAAAAAAGAGTAAATTTAGAGTGAAATTGGAGTGAATTTTGAGTGAAAATGTTCATTTTCACTCATTTTGGAGTGACCTCAGGGATCACTCGAAGATTTTGGGGTTATCCCTGAGGTCACTCATAAAAGAGTGAAAATGAACATTTTCACTCAAAAATCACTCCAATTTCACTCTAAATTTACTCTTTTTTGTATTCACTCCTTCAAGAGTGAATATTTTCACTCGATTTTTTTTTTTATAGAGTACTGATAACTAGCTCATTATATTTACGGTTATCAACCCTTTCGTGCCAATGAGTCAAACAGGCACAAATTTCACACTCATACCCATGGACGGATAATCAATGTATAGCACACGGGTTAAGGAAGGATGTGATATGTAAAGCTACGGTGGACACTGAGCATTATCATGGCGTGAGACCAGCCATACCTTATTCATGCACCCGATACCTTATTTAAATGCTGACAACTAATATACTGTCCCCCCCCCCCCCCGAACATCTGTGAATTTTGATTAGTAAGTTCATGAATATTGTCCGCACACTAATTCGCACTATACAACACCATAATGTCGTTTAAAGGAATCTGTGAATTTTAATTAGTAAGTTCATGAATATTGTCCGCACACTAATTTGCACTATACAACACCATAATGTCGTTTAAAGGAAGCTGTCGGTCCGTCAGGAGTCGATGTCATCGTGGAAACTAATGCTGATATCAACTTGGGAACGGACATCGATATCCTTGCCAGATATGGTCACATTGCGGTAAAGTTCAATTCAGATTTATTTTGATCTTTCGACAAAAACGTATATCTACACACTTTACTTTATTTTGTGAAAGAGAATACTGTATAAGCGACGGAATGTGAAATGAAGTTTACACAAGCCTATGGATGTTCATATTGTATTACTGCGGGGTTTTTTTTGTGTGTGTATGTGTTTGTTTGTTTGTTTGCGCTTGTTTGTGGTAATGTATCAAAATTCATCTGCGTTTATTTTCCTACAGCCTAGAAATGGTCTATTTTATTCACTGCTCCCTCCAATCAAATATCTTAGGCAGGAATTTGCTGGGAAAGGCACGCCTCCTGCAGGCTTTGTGGTTGTATAGAGCAGCTTTTTGAAAAAGCATGCACTCATAAAATTTGATGACATTAAAGGGGCATTCCGGACGATTTTCATAATTTCACATCATGTAGTACATAAATCAACAGCTTCATGTATAGATTTGTAGAATTTATTGTGGTTCTTGAGCAGAGAAACAGTACTTTCAAAAACCTTAAACAAATTACACTGAACAAAGATGATGACATAGGAGCCTCACATATCTCAGAAATGTAGCAGTGTCATTCCATTACAATACCGCATGCTTGCAAGCTCACCTGTGTGTAATCTATGCATGCCTTCTTCTTTTGTGCTGCTTCCTTGAGCCACATCTCATGCATTCTTATGGTGAGGCTGCCATGTCATCATCCTTGTTCATTGCAATTTGTTATAAACTTCGAAAACATTCTTATTTTTCATCCCAATCATTATAAATCCTGAAACTCTGTACCCAGTATAACTAATTTATATATGTTCAAATGTAAAAATTTGAAAATCATCCGGAGGTCTCCTTTAAAGAGAGCTTTCCAAATATTGTGAGATTTCGCTACTTGTGAACTTGAATACTAATGGAAAAAAATGTTAAGTGATGAAAGCGTCAGAGGGCTGAAATAATCCGTGTAACATCGAGTTGCAGTACTTTGAACTCGTTAAGTTTTCTATCATTTAAAGATACATCAGCACCGTATCTATTCTCCAAACCAACAGATCATAGGAAAAAGAGGCGAGGCCAGGTGTGTTCCACACCTTTTAGTTGCCAAGGAATGCACTGTCATCGGAAGTTCCCTCTTCTTCTCCAAAACGGTGAGATTTTGCTGACTTTTATTGTCATCTTTTGAAGCATTTTTAGTTTTATTATCTGATTATTTTTGACGAGTCTCTTTGAGCGGTGCCATTTAATGTCAATCCATGTGGGCAGAAAAAAACTATACTCAATGTTGGTGAGAATCACTTTTGACGTGCAATGATTCCTTGTAGAAATATCAAGATTATTATCACGATTAGAACATTTAAACCTAGCAAAATAGGAGACGATAAGAGAAAAAATATTCTTATTCAAACTTACAATAGATCGACTGGTAATCTTGCGTACTAGTACTACAATCCTTTTTGTGCAACTCAATTACTTACACTTCTTCTCCCACCCCAAAGCTTGCATGAGAATGAATATATTCTAAAGAGTTGTTTTCAGTGAGCAAGCGAAAGTATTTGCCAAGATGCGAATGTCGAAAAAGAAATGTCAAAGTCCGAATGTTCAGTTGGACTAAGATTTGAACGTATCACGGCATGCGTCCAAGATGTATATCTGCAACCAATTTCCGCCAATCTCATTTAACTTCCTCTTTTTTCCTCAAACATTCTACACATTTTACACATGTCTCTCTACCCTTTCGCTGCTCCCCATCCCCATTTTCAGGAAGAAAGAAGAGTGCTGCATGAAGTGCTGTACCAAGGAGTC